>JABJVR010004176.1:0-15006 GCA_025773905.1 Chitala chitala
TGCTCTGGGATGGGCTCCAGGTTTCCCCGTGACCCTCACCAGGAATAAGCGGTTAAGATAATGGATGGATGGATAGTATGTTAGTAATCTCAGAGGAAAATGACTCCTCTGCATTTAACCCATCACCAGCCACACACAGCACCCAGGTAGAGCTAGCACTGACTGTCTTGCTCAAGGACACACCTGGCTGGGCTGGGACTTAAACTCAGGAGACTTGCGCATCACAGCCTGATGTTGTGCCCATTTAACCAACCAGCTGCTAAGTATATTGTCATTACTGGTCTATGTTATTTCTAGCTTCCCTCTCTGTTCTAGTACTTGTGTATCTCTAGGTTCATGTTGTTCTGGTCTAAATGATTACACCTTTGTTGGCTTTCTTCTTTGACGATTATTTCAGGTGTGTAGATCTCCATGCTCATTTTCCATGTTTCCTAGCTGTGTCTATACTTCTTTGTCATTGCCTGTGTATTGCCCGTTCGCCCACCTTCTGTTCCCTGTGTTTTACCCTCTCCTCGTGTCATCCCGGAAAATAAAGCTTTCTGTGTTTAGACTCTCTCCGCCTCCATGCTTTCCAAAACGTACTGGCACGATATTGTTACATATATTTAGTGTTAGTAGCGCTATATTGTGTAATGCAGCCATTGCCATTGTTTATACTGGCTGTAAGGTGATGTTCGTTAGTTAATGAGCATGCATCAGGCAGCATTTGCCTAAAAACACATATTTATAATTGTCCAAATTGCGTGTGAGATCTCAGAACTATTTAACAAGGTGACCGTTCTGATTTAATCTGAACAGCCATCTGTCCGAAAACGTAATATTGTCATTTGGGACAAAAGATGAACAACGTAGTGTTGTGTAATAATAATAATGCTGGTGATGCTGATGTCTGTCTGTTTGTACCCTGTACCAAACGCAGTGTTAGTTTTTTGTCATGCTAATTTGCCACCCACCTTCCTCTGTGCACACTGAGGCTTAGCTGAAATCCTCACCCCCATACTGGTCAACATGCTCACTTTTGCATACATAAAGCAAGTGCATGCTCTGGAAAAACTGCCATGTGCTTATATACTTTTGTCTATATTTTAAACTGTTTTGAGTTTTAAGTAATGATTATACCTTAATATATAATGTTAATAGTGACTTGTGAATTATCTTCAAACTGCTTGCACTGAAATCTTTAGTGATAGGCTGGACGATGCAACCAGCCTTTCTTGTTTATTAAAGCATTTTTGTTAACATGTGCATAAATTTTGGTGACTTCTTTGTGCTGAAATGGTGTGTGCTGAGATGAAAAGTCATTTGGTTTGTGCTAGTATAATATGCACTTGTTGCCTAGAATACTACAAGCAAATACAAACAGATAGCCTCATTATTTTGGACTAAAATTTGTCAATGTATACAATGTTTAAAGTTTTTGTAATATTCAGTTACAGTTTTCAACACCAATGAATATGCATTGTGGGTAATCGAGTTTTAAATGTCTGTTTAACGTTAACAGTGGTTCGTCTAAATAGCAATCAAGTGGTATTAATCCCCCAGACCACACACAACAAAGTTGTTATTGGCTGTTGCTTTTTTTATTTTTACATGTATGCTGTCCAGGAAGTTGACATCCTTGGCCATTACAGTGCCTGTGAAAATGCCATACATTCCAGCAGTATTGTCATTTTGTGCAATTTGTGGAACTTGTAGTATCCTCTGTATGTACCCAGTTGACAAATATACAGGCAGATTTTCCTTTTGAATTATTACGTGGCCACACACATCTCCAGTATTTTTCAGCCATTCTTGGACTAACGTATACTGAAATCATAAAGCTCAATTCCCTACCTTTGTGTGGATCTTACATTTTGGACATGCAGTGCCACTTCTTACACAAAGGAATTTTCTGCTACTATTCAGAGAGCCACATAATTAATGCAATATATCTTATGTTAATGGAGTTCTGGGTATTTACAGTAGTTCTGATAACACATGAAAGTGACCTGTGGGTGAAAACACGCAAGTCTCAACACACCATCTGCTGTAGCAGAGGCAGTCAAAATGTCAACATAGGAAATCATTAGGAGAACATATGCTGTCTGTTTAATGTGCTGTGAATGCCTTCTCACATGTTTGTATGATACATCCATAGCATTGCTCAATGCCTGTAGGAATGTATAAAGCGCTTTGGAAGTCATACATGTAAATATGACAAATGGTACATCTCTATCACAAGAAGTAAGTATGGAAGCCTGTTACCACCGTGAGGGAAAAAAACATGCTACGGTATCTTGCAATTAGCCACTTTAAAAGTTTGAACTCTGACTTCATGTTTTGCAGTTGTGACTTTTTTTTTTTTTGCTATTTTTTATACTAACATATTAATCCCAGATGGAATTTGCTTCTCTGCCTTTAGCCCATCTCATGGGGGGAGCATTTGAATGTCTTTTTCAAGGACACACTTCGCTAGGCTGAGATTTGAAGTGGCAGACATCCCTCCCTGATGTTGCACCCATTGAGCCACCAGGCCACTAACTGTATGTAAAGGTGCAGTTGTGCTTATGTGGAAGTGAACGGATTTACCGTATATTCACTTACATTGTTTTGAGAGGAGGTGTAAGCTTGCAAAATACTCAGTGACTGTAATTGTATTCCCCGCGACCCTCACCAGGAATAAGCGGTTGAGATAATGGATGGATGGATGGATGTAATTGTATTGTAAAATATGAAACTAATATTAAAAGGAATAAACCTACCAAGACACCTATACACCATTGATGTACAGTAGTGGTATATGTTGTACAGTACGTACCAGAGCTGTGGAGTCAATACACAAAGCCTTCAACTCGGACTCTGAAGCCTCAATTTATGGTACCGCCGACTTTGACTTCACAGCACTGGTTTAAAATCATCGTATAACAAAATAAGAACACAGTAAGTAAAACAACATAATTGTATATGAAGCATGACTATTGGTTGACTTCCACTCTCTAGCTTAGGCCCAATCGTAAGCATATGAGTCCCCAGGTCTTGCCTAAGCCCAAAAGTTAATCATTATTTTGGGGGTGTGGCGAATATAGGCCTAAACCTGTATTACATCTCAAATTTTTGGTGGTCGACTTATACGCAAGATGAACTTATACAGTGGCATGTATGGTACTTTTACTCAGTGTCAGAGTCAGTATTTTTATCGAACTTTGACTCCAGTAACCCAATAATTGCTTCTGTCCCTGACTCAATGAGTCCGACTCTGAGTTGTCTCCACAGCCCTAGTATGTATAAGAATATTAATCATTTCATCAATTTTTTGAAGCAAATGTATGTTTTGAGCTTGGATAGGTGACACATTGGCTGACACAGAACCTCTTTCACCTTGTATGCTATTTTGCTGAAATATCTAAAACATTCGAAAGAAAATGTTTGTAGGAGCTGCGTAATACAAAGACAAAGCTAACTATTGTTAGTTTTGCCTTACTAAATATCGGCAAAGATGTCCATGTAGCTATTTCATGTATGTCTTTAGCTAGAATAATGTAAAATGTGTGAAGATACTTTATCAGCAGACAGGTCCAATATACCTGCGTGGAATAGTGGATGGTGTAGTTCTTTTGCCAGATGTAACCTTAATATTTTGAGCTTTTAAGTTGCATATGTTTAAATACAAAATGGTGCTCAACATGTAAAGTCACACCTGTGAGCTATAAAGTCCAAATTATGACATGTATAGTCACAATTGTCATATGAAGTTCCAATTGTGAGGTAGCATAGCATGGTTTTTTAGTTATTTTTGGAAATCAGCCTCCATACTTCCACAATTAATAATGGGTGGATTTTCAAATTTTCATCTATGTATTTTTTTTCTGTTACATACAGTATAAGACCATCCTCAAAAAGTGTTTAATGTAAAAACATTGTATACTGAGTTTTACCATTTCTCTTTTTTCCTATGAGTTTATGAGGTTTTTTTAACTCACAATAAACAATACTTTCGTGGATCTCAGTTTCTCAGTAAAATTTGCCGTCATTACTTCATAAACACTTTTTGATCAAATTCCGATTCCTGATCGAGATAGTAAAACACAGTGATGAATTTACACAGAGATTATGTTTAAATATTTATCAAGTTAACGTCATGGCACAGATATTGAGATGTGGTCACGTCACTTTGATGTGAGACCTGGATACTCGCAGGTAACGAGTAACCCAGTAAAATCGTAGAGTTTAGCCTGATCTGCCTTCCCTGTCAAAATATAAGTTTGTCTCTCATGCATTCCTTCATGATGTTTAAAAACAGCTTTGATGAACTGGTTTTCTTGTAGAATTAGCTGCAAGACCAATCGGTTGGCAGTGCACAAATTATAAATTTTACTTGCTACGTATTTATTGTACATTTTTACTTTGTATTGTGATTCTTAATTTTCACACAAACAGGGAAAAAGAATAATTTCTAAGTATTCACTGATGTTTTATTTCAAATCGCTGTATTCTGTAGCTGTAATATAGGAGTACAGTCATTAAAAATCATTGGTGTAGTAAGCAAGAGGCACCTTGTGTCTGTTTCTCCCACTCAAATGTTAGAGCCTATGAGTTGCCTAGCAACCAGTTACAGTATTTAAATTGTTATAGCATTTACAATAAGGGAATCCACATTCAATGTAAAAGAATAAAGAATCAATCTAAATTAAAGTCCTTGATTTTCTTCTTTAGCAGTTTGCATCCTTAATAAATTGCTTGTCTTCATAAAACAAAATTGAAATCAAACATTTTCAGAAATTACTTCATCAGTTAACAATAACCTTTTGTGAAATGGCGGTAAAGGAGGAACAGATTTATGGACAGAATGAATTGTATTTATTTGTACTATTGAAATAAATTGATGTTTCTCAGTGATTAAATATTTAACAATGATAGTTCACTGGCTCAAAAGATGTTATTCAAAGCCAAAATTTCATTTCAGTGTTTGTAATATTAAAATGTGCAGATCTTCAGTTAAGCAATTCAGTAAATTACTAAAGTTTGCACAGAGTGAACAAGCATGAACTCGTGCTGTTCTGACTTTTAAGCGACTTATGCCCCTGTCTGTCCCGTTCTCTGGATACTGCAGGCCAGTCTAGTTAATTGTGCCATCAACAGGCTCCAGACCAGTTTGAGCACTAGCTGAGGATGCAGCGAAATGCCAGACATGCAGTTAACACTTCCTGCGCAGTCGGAAATGGCTGCGGAGCCCCCGAACGATAGGCAGGTGTCAGAAGAACCGTCACCACGCTACGTGGGTGTGAGATCGAAGTTCTGTATGCAGATACAGTGAGAGACCTGGGAAAAAAAAACATAGCCAGTTACGTTGTCGCACCACAGTTCTGCACTAAGGACACACTGTACATTGAAGTAGTGGTGTTCAGACCACTTCCAGAATGCTCTTCAGTACAGTACTGAGTATTATGCCACACTCAGCATTGGCAGCTAATTGTTAACATAGAGATCTGAGTACTGTAATACCAGCATCACTGTTTCTGGTTGTCTTGATGAATAAAGCTGCTTTCTCTGTACACGAAGTGACAATTAGAGTCTATGGGCAACTGCTTAATGTTATTCTGCTTGGGACATGTTATGTTCCTTGATGATGTCAAAGTTGCTTAAGAACATGGAAGGATAACTGAAATGTTGTGACTTCTAGGCCAACACTCCCAGGCAGCTGGAATTTCTTTTATTAGCACTTCTGTTAGACATTACACACATTTTTTTTCTGAATCAGAGATAATCAGGTAAAAGAATGTACTTTATTTATTAAAGTCTGCTTAGCACAGGTGTGTATGTATGACTTGTTTATAACTGAGTGAAAAACGATCCCTGCAATCGAGTGCTGTACAGTGATGCCAGGTCTGAGGACAGCACACATCTGCAGAGTGTCCTCAGCGTTCCTTTATGAAGCCGATGCCATTTAGCTTGTTCAGCTACACTCCTTTTCTTTACTTCTGCGGTGGTCATGGGCATGCTGGTGTTATTTTCTTACCCTAATGCTGCATGCCATTCAGACCACGTCAAGAGAAAGGGCCTGTCACTCTCTTTGGGGGCAAGATTGCAATCTCAGAAAGGAAACGGCGATTCAAGCTGGATACCAGCAGAGCTCAGGTAGCTTCTCTCTCTCCGGGTGATCATCATTATTCCTTTAGTAGACACCACCTCCTAAGTCCTGCTGCTTTTGCCCAGGGAGGACAAAAGCTGAGACTGCTCCTGCTGCCAGCCTTGCTGCCACTGTCTAAGCTTGTTGTGGAGTGGATTCTAATTCATCTTTTCATGGCTAGCATTGTAACAGACCACATGCTGAACAATGTCACATTCAGTATGACTGGAAAGATGCGTGCAGTTGGGGCCCGCTGGTCTTGGGAATGATCACGAAGATGAAGCATGCGGGAAGAGCGCTGTTCAAATGATGTACTCAATCCCTCCATTGGGCCTGACTTTCATCCTCTTTGAAAAACGTAAGAACTTAAATCAACCGACTCTGCCTTGAATTGATCCGTTCAGCCCTTTTTCCAGGTACCAAAGGCTTACAAGCAAATAAATAACCCGTGAAGCATTCACACACCAACATATTGATTTTTGAAACTCCTGCTATAAGATTAAAACATCAAGTGTTCCAGTGTTTTCCTGTCTGCAATAGAGGCCATGCATTACAAAGAGCGGCGGATCCAGCGAGTTCATTTTCACCACACGGTTTGTTGGGTCATCCTTGAGAAGGTTTAGCCTTACGATTTAGCTAAGACAGAAGTCAAATAGCAGCCTTTGAACTTGAAGGGTTATGGAAGTGTTGCAGTACATGCCTTTTTGTCTTTTCCTGGTGTGCATTGTATATTGTTCATATAAATTATCCTGCAGGGGCTCATCGAGTATTCTCTGGCATGACAGATGATTTTCTTATGACTGAGAATAAGAGTTCACCTGCTCATAATCACGTTATCGCTGTCCTAGTAGCTCCTTGTCATATCTTTCAGTGTTTGAGGAGATGAGAGTGTAAAGTGACTTTGGATCTGAAGGCATAGAGAAAGAGAGTGAACGAGTGAGGGGGGGGGGACAGAGTTAGCTTGAACACCCACTTAAGGAAGTGCAGTACATGCTGTTCCTTTCAGCAGGAAGTCGAACAGGAAGGGTGGATTGAGGAGAGGCAGCTTATGCAGACACAGCTGTGTGGAGAGGTGAGGGGCTTGGAGACAGCACTGGCACTTCATACACTGTCTGAAACTCGTGTTCCACCATGTGCGTCCTCAAATCTTCAGAACAATGGAAGTGTGTGCACTGCAGAACATTTGACATACCCACTCATCTCAGGAACGCCTCCCTTGAAAGTGAATGTTATGCTGCATAATAAAGTTTGAAACGTGCTCGTAATGGTATCATACTGTGGAATAAAATACAGAAATGAAATCTGGTGCAGCCGTCTTAGAGCCTACTGAATATGCAATAAGTTCAAATATTTGAATGTGGAAAGGATGTTTATGTTCTCAAGTGGAATTGCAAATGATATGTTATTTTTACATATGTAGAGATTGATGTGATTTTAGACACTGTTTTGATTTCTGAAACTTATATTCTCATAGTTTTGTTAAAATCCCATTTGACAGTTTGGACAAACAAGGTATGCCTTGTCTATGGCATGTCTTATATAATTATATTTTATGACTTTATGTTCGATTGTTTTTTATTTTATACTAACGTGTCCTGTAACTTTTTCTTCATTGTATTAGTTGTTTAGTGTGAAGTACAAATGGCTTTGAAATGCATTATAGTTTTCACATTTAATATGAACATTGCATAAGTCTACTTTGCCTTTGATTTGTCTGCATATATAGACCGATATGCGAATCACACATCGATGTGATATCTTGAAAAGACAGTTTGAAAGATGCACATTTAACAAACACATTTTCTCTAAATAATTTACATCTTTTTTATAATCATATTTTCCTCTGTTCAGCCTTTTTGTTCTGTTCAACTGCACGTCATTCCACTTTGGTTCTGAGACAAGGTTGCCATAGTAACAGCCAACCAGAGCCTTCATTTGTAAATGTTCAGCTGATAAACTTTCCTTGTTTCTTCCATCGTTGTGCTGCTACACTGTGCGCTAACTGGCAGTCAGCCCACCTCAAGGTCCAGAGCTGTCCGTGGGCTTTGCCTTTCTGTAGTTTGACATCATGGTCTTGGGAACCCTTGTTTATCTTATCTGCCGCTGTGCCAGAGGGGACTCTTAATACACTCCTGAGAATCTGACGCATATTTTCTTTGTGCCTGAGAACAATGCATGTATTGAACTGGGCAACCTACATTTTAGTGCATTTCACTTATCTGTTTCAGTTATTGTGTGGGAAGGCCTTTCACAAAGCTGCAGTTCAGATCATCTGCTGGTTAAAGCATTTATAAACATAAGCAAGCCCATCACTTTACCACAGTACATACCACAGTGTTAGTGTAGGTGTTCTATATTACCGTTAATGTACCACTGAAATTTCTAGTGCAGCGTTTTCCTTTTCCAGTTATGGTTGCTTTTTCCTGTTGTCGTTATAGGTGTCTTTATTTACATATATTTTTTTGAATTTTTTTATGACACTTGTTTATCTCAGACTTTTGAAAATCTGGCAAGTTGCAACAGAAGTGTTTTATATTTATACCCAAAACTCATCAGTTTAGTGGGGCCATTATATGACAAGCTGATCTGTCATGGATCTGCTGCAGAAATCGATTGACACATGTGGGGCCAGTTAGAGGGAAGCAAATGAATGGCACAAGCTGATGAGAATGGAGGGGAAAGCGTTGGCTAAGACCACAGTGCTGACACAACCATGTACTGGTGCCCTTAAGGAAAGGATGATCCTCTAAAACAACTGGGGCATTTTACTTAAAGATTTTCAATGGAGCTTGAGAGCCTCTTCTCTGAGGCAGCTCGTGCTGGACCGTAGGTCTCCTTAGGACAGCGGCCCTGAGGCAAAGTGAGGCCGTACAGACAAGCAGTGAGCCATTCACTCAGAGACAGATGGCAAGAAGCAGGTACATAGTTCTCCTACAGCCAGCCACCCAGTCACTGTAACACACACTCACACATGCACACGCACCACTCCTGTCTTCATGTGTACTGACTTACACACTTCGTTCCATGCTCTTTCATTCACTCATCCCCTTGCCTACTAAAACGATGTGCAAAAAAACCACATCATTCTGTGATATACACGTTTTTCCTGTAGATATGTAGTAGTACTCTCTCTCCCTCACTGGTATAAATCCCACATGTATGACTGCTTTTGTAAGCTACCTGTTCAGCCTATAGATGCCATGTGTCCCTTCCTGTTTCCGTTTGACACAGCCTGCGTGTACTGCCTTGTCATTCTCTATGTTGTCATTGCCACAGACATGACACTGCTACTAACCAGTATAACTGAGATGTGCAGTAAGAGACAGGACCGATGAGGACCTGGAGCTCAGCACTGTGTCACCCGTTACTGTTTACACGCTAACACAAATCAGAGGAAAGTGTAGCCGCTGCCTGCTGGGGCTCCGTGCTCTGCTATAAACACAGAGATGGATTACTGTAAAGTGTCATACTTCAGGGTGGCTGCAACACCCTGCTACACGCTCTCTATAAATAAAAATAATTATGAAGCGTTTCTTTTTGATGCATCTACCTCTCATTATTTTCATGATTACGTATTTAAATTTAAGTATTATTATTATTATTGTTATTGTTATTATTATTATTATTATTGTTGTACATAGGTTGACATTTTAAAAGCTGGCGATTTTGGTGCAATTCAAGCTCTGAAGAATTGGCCATGTATTGTAGTGAAAGCTGTTCCAAGTAAGGTCATTATTATTATTATTATTATTATTATTATGCACACATTTATAAATGTGTAAATTAAATAGGTGTTGATTTCCTTGCAACTGGGCCAGTAAGGTAAAAAAAGTAAGCAATAATGCAAGTTTTTAATGCAGTTGTGGGAACACAAAATGTCTTGTAGAATAATCTGAGCAAAAATGTTCATTTGCAGTGGGTTTGTTAAGAATGGAGCTCTTGTGAGTGGTACCATCTTTTACATTGGAACATTATATTGCTGCTTTTATAAGCTGCTATAGAATACCTTTTGTAAAAAAAAGAAGTGTGCTGCCACCCTGTCCACAGTGTACACTGCCAGTCTGTCTTGTGCCTTAGGCAAAGAGTAAGTGCTATAATTGGATGGATGGATGGATGGATGGATGGACTTTGAATGCTTGTAGAAAATGAATAATTACATCTTCACTTTTTCTAATGCAAAATATAAATGGTAAATACATTATGTGAATGCAGAGAGATTAACTGCTCAGAGCCTTGCTGTATGTGAGGTCAGGTGTCTGTGTGAAGTGCAGTCAGAGCTGTGCTAACTGTACTCCTTCATTCTACAAGTATAACAGTTATATGAGGAGGGACCCATTATCTTTGTGATGCATTTTGGCACAGTGGGTAGTGCTGTTGCCTCACTCCTCCAGGGAAATGGATTCAAGTTTGTCTGTTGGCATTGTGGGTGTGGACTTTACATGTTCACTCCTTACATGCTTAGGTTTTCTCAGGTTTTTGAATGGATTAGATAGTCCAAATTGCCCTTAATGTGTATATGTCTGTATACTGCAGTTTGTGCCCTGTCCATGGTGTCCAATGTCTCCCCTAGACTGCTGGAAATGGGATCCAGGCCACCCACAACCCTGCAAAGGATAAATGGTTGGATAATGGTATAACTAAGGGGCTGTAATCCAACATCATACTGGTTTGTGACTACAACAGCTTTTAAATTCTTGGGTCATTTTTTCCGTCTTTATTTCTAGAGATATTTCCTCTTAGAGTTTTATAATTGGAACACATGCTGATTTGAATGAATGCACTGTCTTTGTTACACTTCTCACAAGACCGTTACAAATGCCCACTGCTCTGTGTGTGGAAAAAACTTTTTCAGCTATAATTTAAACTGGTCTCCATCTCTTTTGATTGGTGTAGTTATGTTTTCAAATAATTTTACCTGGAAATAATTCCCCAAAGTTAACAGTGTTATAGTTCTGTTCAATATGTTTACGTTAAGTTTTTCAGTAGACTAAAGAAATTTGACAGTTTGTCCTTGTTTTGCACTTTAACAACATACACGATCTTTGTCGCTGTTTGCTGAAGTTGCTGTGGTGTGGTGGCATCCTTCATGGAGTGAGTGCAGTACGCTTTGAAATACATCCAGGCATCGGTTTCACTGTTTTTGTTGCTTCATTATGGGGTTGATGTAGAGAGTGTTTTAGACAGTTGAAGCGTTTTCTTCACAGGGAAGATGAATGGAATCGGTCACAGGACATCATCTTCATCACTCGTGGAGGAGGGCGAGACTGCCTTTTGTTAGCATGAGTACAAATACAGGTAAATTACCTGTCAGAGTGCCTGTGCTCTCTTAAATGTCAAAATTTGCTGGAAGATAATTTTCTTCCCACCATACTATCTTTAAAACCCTTTGCTGAATATTTCTTTTTCCATTTGCTGATTTACATGTTTTCTAATCTTTTAAAGTATTTTAATGAAGAATAATAACTCTGTAACACTCCAGAACAGTGATAAAAACCTTGTTATGATGTTAATGCATTGCCCTTGCTGTCAGTTCATAATACTGGGAATGGTAAAAGATGTCAGCAACATGACAGGTTACTCAGTTCCTATTTAACCTGCACTGAGGAGCCGGACGTCAGAGATGTGCATGTGTAAGCGCTCTGTTGAGCCACACGATTTCTCTTCACAATGAATGTTCACATGCAGATGTGTCATCACCTTCCTCGCTCACAAGAGGCTGCATTAACGGTTGTTGGGCTTTTTTGCGTACGCACCCTTCAGCAGAGGCTACGTCCCTCACCCGTCACTAACCCCTTCCACCAAACGCAGTTCAGCATCACCTCATTGTTTCTTATTTGTAGACCTTTCACAAAAGACCAAAATGAATCTATAAATACAAGCCAACAAAGTAAAGCTGAGTCACATTTGAAAATGTTCCAAAGGTTAAAGGTCACTTTGATTAGCTGAAATGCGCAAGGTTTTAAAGGCTTAATAAAGGTCTGGTGTGGGACTCACTCAGAAATAACATCCGTCTGCAGTTTATGGGACACCGTCAGATGCCACTGAAATACAGTCTGTACCCGTAACTCTAAGTGCAGGTCTGGCAAAATGATGGTATTGGCCTGATGATGGTAAGGAGCCTAAGTGAAAATTTGACCTTTAGCTGAATGATCCAGGCATTTTGGATGGAAGTGTTTCTTATGAACATAGTTCTTGTATCCACTTAAGATGAACTTGCGCTGTTGGCTGGATTCTCACGGGGTAAAGTTAGTGTGTGCTGGACGTGCTGCAGACGGACAGCTCTCAGTGTGATGATGAGGCTCCAGAGCCATAAGCTCGTTCGATGTGAGAGGACCAGACACACAGGTGTCTTCTGAGAATCAATAATTTTATACTTTTTCAAACGCACGTTTTTTAACGAGGTTGCATTTTTGCAGATTTTTTTTACGATGTGTTTTTTCAGAAGGTGCCTGTCTTTCTGGAGATTTCCAGTATAGGTGAATTAGGAAAGGAGCTTGATGAAGACAACCATGCTGGTGCCATAGTTTATCACCGTCTAACTGGAAGATGTTCTCCTGTGTTACTAGAGTGCACTTTTTTATGACTTCTGTCATAAAATTATCAATTATTACAATTCCAGAAAAAGACTAGATTAGAGATGTTTCTGTGGAGCATTTATATCCACTTATTTCTAACACAAAACCTATTTTTATTTTTGAAAATGTTTATTTCCTTTCTCTTTCAAATTATTTAAATAATGAGCATCCATTTTTTGGTAAATGATGGAAAAAGCATTATTTTGCGTGCATGGAATATATTTTGCTCAGTACACACATAATTACATCAGTAACTATGTTGCTATATGCTGTTTCTATGGGAACATCAGCTCACCTAGCAACTTAATGGATTGGACATTATGTGAAGGGTATTGTTCTGACCACTGAAAATTTGTTCTCTTTAAACAAGCAAATGAGCACTGCGTTGATTTTTGGATATACACTATATTGCCAAAAGTATTGGGACACCCCTCCAAATCATTGGATTCAGGTGTTCCAATCATCTCCATGGCCACAAGTGTATAAAATCAAGCACCTAGGCATGCAGACTGCTTCTACAAACATTTGTGAAGGAGTGGGTTGCTCTCAGGAGCTCAGTGAATTCAAGTATGGTACCGTGATAGGTTGCCACAATAAGTCTATCCATGTCCTGGCTACTAAATATTCCACAGTCAACTGTTAGTGGTATTATAACAAAGTGGACGCAACTGGGAACAACAGCAACTCACCCACGAAGTGGTAGGCCACGTAAAACGACAGAGCGGGGTCAGCGTATATTGAAGCGCACAGTATGCAGAAGTCGCCAACTGTCTGCAGAGTCAATAGCTACAGACCTCCAAACTTCGTGTGGCCTTCAGATTAGCACAACAACAGTGCGTAGAGAGATTCATGGAATGGGTTTCCATGGCCGAGCAACTGCATCCATCACCAAGTGCAATGCAAAACATCGAATGCAGTGGTGTAAAGCATGCCGCCACTGGACTCTGAGTACAGAATGGAAGTCCTCAGAGCAGTGGAGATGTGTTCTCTGGAGTGACAAATCACGCTTCTGTGTCTGGCAATCCGATGGATGTGTCTGGGTTTGGTGGTTGCCAGGAGAATAGGACCTTGACTGACTGCATTGTGTCAAGTGTAAAGTTTGGTGGAGGGGGGATTGTGATGTGGGGTTGTTTTTCAGGGGTTGGGCTTGGCCCCTTAGTTCCTGTGAAGGGAACTCTTAAGCAGTCAGCATACTAAGCATCAGCATACTAAGCATCAGCATACTAAGACATTTTGGACAATTTCATGCTCCCAAGTTTGTGGGAACAGTTTGGGGTTGGCCCCTTCCTGTTCCAACATGACTGCGCACCAGTGCACAAAGCAAGGTCCATAAAGACATGGATGAGCGAGTTCGAGGTGGAGGAACTTGACTGGCCTGCACAGTCCTCAACCTGATAGAACAGCTTTGGGATGAATTAGAGCGGAGACTGCGAGCCAGGCCTTAAGTATTATTTTGATCTGGGTTGTTGTTCTTGTTGTATTTTGTGTTTGTTTACTTGGTGTGTGTGTCGATTTACAGTGGGAGTTGAGTAATGTTTTATATTGTTGGGAGTAGGAATTTTAAGGTGTTGCACTTCCGGTTTTCTGCTAATTAACAGGCTGGTGAAGATGAAGGCTAAAACGTTCTCTGTGAGACGTTAAAGAAGTTTAAATACTGTATCTGCTGTTTGAACATTAGTTTCACCAAGTCATCATTTTATCCTCTCTTGGTTGTGTGCAGCCAGTCATGTATGTTTGTTTACGTTTATAGTTTGTCGCGTTTATTTGTATTTTTTGTAATGCGTGTGTATTAAAGTTGTGCTTTTCGATGTTACGTATCAACAGTTTGATGGTGGGTTTAACTATTGTGAACTAAAGTGAGGAATAAATCCATCTATACATCTGAACAAGACTTGTGTATTTCCTGGAGGGAGTAAAAGGGTGGGCCAACTCAGCATTGAACCCTACGGACTACGACTGGGATGCCATTACAGGTCATGTGCGTGTAAAGGCAGGCGTCCCAGTACTTTTGGCAATATAGTGTACGTGTCTAATGCTTGAAAAGATTATCAATAAAATTTTGTGTGCTCAAGTAAAAATTAGTTTTCACCAACTTTGGCATTTCCCAGAGATGAGCACAGTGTGTTAATTTTGCTGTCAAGATGCTGTAATCTAAAAAAGATTACTTGTACACCTTGAAAAGACCGCACATAGGACCATTCTTAAGTGTTTGGTTGGAAAAATTACAAGTTATCTGGACATGTGACCTGATTAGATTAGATTAGATTGAACTTTATTGATCCCACAGTGGGGAAATTCTCTTGTTACAGCATCTTATAGGGAAGT
>JABJVR010004177.1:0-13434 GCA_025773905.1 Chitala chitala
TCCCCCGGGCCCGGCCGCGGGGGCGGCTCCCGCTGGTCGGGGTCGGGGGTGGGGGTGGGGGGGGGGGGGGGGGGGGGGCGGGAAGGGTGCAGCAGGGAGAGAGGGAGAGGTAGAGAATTCTTGCTGGATTAAGTTCTTCCAGATGGGATTTTGAGATGAGGAGCAGGAGGGGAGGTAGGGGGTGGGTGGCCTGGTGGGATGGATCAGAGCTGGTCCTGCTCGAGGGCAGACGTGCCTCCTCTGCTCTGAGCAGAAGCTGCTCTCCCTGACAAGCCTGAGTGCCGACTGCAGGCTCTGGGCAAGGCGGGCTCGACACAGACCAACTCTGGGGGAAAGTTAGTGGCGACAGGAAACCGCGTCAATTAGCCTCTCTGGAGCTCTGTGTGTGTGCGCGCATGAGTGAGAGAGAGAGAGACAGACAGCTGGAGGGGACGTATTCACACTGCCAAATCGCTGCCAGCCTGCTCTCCTTATCCCCTGGCACAAGCACCATGGAGAGGGAACCAGAAATGCCAGCTCCCAGCTCGGGCCGCTGGCACGCACACGTCCAAACGGTGACGCACGCTCACAGGCGCACTCATGCACCTGCGAAGACCTGTTTGTGTCCCAGGTCCCAGGTCCCAGCTTGGGACAGTAGGGCCAAAGACACAACATTCAACCCCCCCCCACTCCAGACATCAGCACTGTCAATCAGCAACTGTGAAAATCTCTGGGTCACGTGTTGCCTGCCTCTCCAGGACTCGGAGGACTGTCTGTCCTTCATTGTTCCTCACAAACACATCGTGAAAAGGAACACGAAAGCTTTCATTCATCACGCCGCTGTCTTCTCAGACTGATGAGACGCGACTCGTTTTTATTCTCCGCACAGCAGCACGACCTTCTCAGGATGTTTTTCCCTATTTATAGTTCATCCTTCAGATAAACTGTGTTCACACCCTCCACTTATGGGGCAAAACAACACTTCCAGTCTGTGGCTTCCAGTCTGGTTTTTTTTTTTTTTTTTTGTTTTTTAAAATATAATTGCATTGTTTAGCACTGCTTTCATACTGTCATCTCAAAAAGAAAAAAAAATGCAAACATTTGAAGGAGTTTCCCCAAACGTGAATTTTGTCACGTCTCTTTATGGGATGTAAACTACACTTTTGCCTGATGACTTCACGAGCATCTGTAGACATAACAGAAAATTCAGCTGGAGGCACACGCGTACACACACACACACACACACACACACACACACACACACACACACACACACACAGCGTCCGACTCGGACCCATTGCTGCTCCCATTCCGCAGCATCCCAAGGATGGTGACCATGGCTACAGCTTCGCTCTGATAAGAAGCAGGATGAAGTGTGGCAGGAGGTATCAGGACGTGTTCCATAAGCCATGGCAACAAAACCGCAGCACGACTTAACGTCAAGCCACTGCCTGACGCATGCTGCCATCTATGGATCCTGCACTTGAAATGCAAAGTGCAGACATTTTCACATCGGCTCCCAGTGCCACGTGTCGCCTTGGCTGCGTCTCGTTTCCACCGACTCCAACACAACTCGACGCACCGTCTTCGCGAAACAAAGATGTGCTCAAAATAACCGCGCCTCTGACGGAGAGAAATACCTACAGCGTGCTGTAACGAAAAACAAACCTGGAGAAACGTCACAAGTAACCGCAGCAACACGAGAGCCTCCAGAAGCCGTGTGGCTGAAACGCAGGTATGTTATCACAAAGATGGAATGTGAGATGAGGCTTCGCACAGCAGCACCTGGATTCCATCCCTGTCGGTTCAGCCGAGGACTAAACGAAATCTGCACGCAACCAGGGTCAGTCAGCAGGGTAGGAGGCCTGTCTTAAAAGCTGGTAGTGACTGGTGTCCACGTAGTGACTGGTGTCCATGTAGCTGGTGTCCACGTAGTGACTGGTGTCCATGTAGCTGGTGTCCACGTAGCCTTCATTTCCATGAGGAAAAGCCACTGTATGCTCAGAGCCAAACATTTAGGAAAAAACAGTGAAAAACACTGAACTACATGGGGGTTCAGAAATATCAGACCCTCAGAGCTCAATTCTAGGTCTCACTGAATATCTCACAGCTCATAAAGAGAAGGTAAATTCAAGATTAATTTTCTTTTAAACTGACAAAGCCACAAGAAGTGGAGCAGCGGTTTGCTGAAGGTACTCTGTTCACTAAAGAGTTGGAGTAATGGGGGGGGGAAGGTGCCGATCAAGCACTGCTCATTAACACTGTTTAAAGAGGCAGTGGGTAGCCACCGAAGAGCTGCGAAACTGTCCAACCTGAAACGCCAGTTAAAGTAACACGCAGGCGTCCACCTGCATACGAGACACAGACGTGCCACTTCCACGCTGAAAAAAGGGCCAATTTTCAACTCTGATAACTAAGCACCTTCATTGACTAGTGAGATCTTACTGGCTTATATTTTAACACAAAAGCACTTGTCGAACACTGCATGCGGTCTCTACAAATGCCAATGCGGAGCAAACTCGGCGCTTTAAGATGCAACGAGTGAGAAATTGGTTTGTTTAACAAGCATGAAAAAGCCTCGGGAGTTGCTGCCAGCGAAAGGTTGTGAAAGAGGGCACCCCCGAGGGGAAAGCCTGATCCGATCCCGCTTCTTCGAAAAACAATTTTATTACATATATTGTTCGAATAAGCTCCCCGTGCCCCAAACCACCACTTCATGTGCCATTAAAACATCTCGCTCCGTGCGGACGACGGAATACATTAAAAGGCGAGACACAAGAACAAGAGCAAACTAAGTCAGTCACAAACGGGTGCCATCTTAATTTGACTTTGAGCTTGTCAAGTGAAGAAAAAAATAACCAGTAAAATAAACAACAAAACAAAGAAGTCAAAGACAAGCATGCTGCTTTTTTTAAGGAGATGGCCAATAACATCCCATGTTTTATACCAGTGCAAGGAGATGGCCAATAACAT
Source organism: Chitala chitala (assembly GCA_025773905.1). Taxonomy (NCBI): domain Eukaryota; kingdom Metazoa; phylum Chordata; class Actinopteri; order Osteoglossiformes; family Notopteridae; genus Chitala; species Chitala chitala. The sequence goes on from JABJVR010004177.1 coordinate 2,953, forward strand.
CCCATGTTTTATACCATTGCAAGGAGATGGCCAATAACATCCCATGTTTTAACACTTTGTAAGGAGATGGCCAATAACATCCCATGTTTTAACACATTGTAAGGAGATGGCCAATAACATCCCATGTTTTATACCACTGCAAGGAGATGGCCAATGACATCCCATGTTTTATACCATTGCAAGGAGATGGCCAATAACATCCCATGTTTTAATATACTTTAAGGAGATTTTGTCAATATTGTACCATGTTTTAATATGTTTTCAGGACAGTAATTGGCTGATTTCAGGGTGATGTAAAACTTTAAGAATACAGTCAAGAAGTGTTCTTGTGACTGAAAAGGATACTTAACTCCCAGTTAAGTGTTTTGCTTTCCACACACACACACGTACACACAGGCAGCGGCATGTGACTGGGATCAGATGAGTCAGGCGCCAGCGGCCATGATGAAAGGGCGCTTGTCACCGTGCGGCCAGGGTGGACGCAGAGCAGGATTTGGCATGAGGGCAGCTGTCAGCGCCGGACCCAGCCCGGTTTCACTCCTGGCACAAGCACTTTGATTCCATTTCAGCCAAAAGCACACAACACTCGCACGCTAAGAGAACACACAAACGATAAGATGCATCTCCCAGACATCGGCCGACATCAGTGAAGCGTACGGAAGAAAAGAGGCACCGCAGAACATCATGTTCTCAAAGGGACCCTTTGCCTTCTCTGCCCTTCCATTCATGCCACCACACCAAACACTCTCTGTCTGGGAACAAGTAACAATACCCCCTTTCTGCTCCTGCAGAACGAGGTTAGAGGTGTCTGTTCTGTCGCAGATCGTTCTGATCATCAGTATGTGCAGCAGAACCACTCAATCCCCAAACTGTGCCCAGTTAAACACTTCTGTGCTACACTTTTAACCCTCTGAGGCCCAGGGCTTCAGAACATGGTAATGGAGGGAAGTCAGTTGAGCAGGATGTGCTCCTGTTGTTTATTACCATGGCAACATTTACGGTACCATCCTCCCCCCGTCCCTTGAGATCCACGGGCCTTTCACTTACAGTGTTACACGTGCTAAGTAACAATACAGATTGTAGCCAGAGATGCCATTTTCAGGCAGTGTGCTTTTGGAGACCCATTACTGAGCAGCATGGATAAAGAGTAGAGAAGTTCAAAAGCTTGACACTTGGTTCCTGAACACACCTGGCCAAACTTCTCCCTGCATCTGGCTACAGCATGGACTCCAAAAAGCAATTATCTGAGAAGACATAGACTGTCTACGTGCATTTCTGGACCAATAGTACCTCTCGTCTTCCATTTCAGATGTCCCATTTGCACAATTCATCAATGGCAATTCTGTCTCCACAGGCTTCTGCACTTCTACCGATGGGGGTATGGCGTTTCAGCACATATTCTGTTCAACAGCCGAGAAGGTTGGCAGCCTTGCGCCGAAACCCCAGCAAGGTCTGAAGCTGTGACTTTCAACCCAAAAGCGGCCAGCACCCAGACTCTATGCTTACGCCAGCTGACGATCACAGGAGAGTGTGTGTGTGTGTGTGTAAGAGCTCGCAACACACTATGCAGCCTACTCTGAGTCACGGTTTCAGACTGCACTTTTAAGATGAAGTTGAGACCAGCGAACATCACAACCCTCAGCTCTGCAAGTGATCCTTCTGCAGGTACCAGAGCTTCTCCTGATGGCTCCCTGTACATCGTCACTGGAGAGGTGATTGAAGACACAGAGAAAGAAAAGCCTATAAAACAAACACCATGCGGTCTTGCAAATGAGCCTGTTAGTGCGGAAATGCTACAAGGTTTTACAGCTGCCGTGTTCTGCCAGGAACTGCCCCAGGCTCTGAAACCATACACACACAGGGTGAGGAGATTTGGCACTGTCCTTATCTGTTCTTGAGTTAGAACTACTGGCAACGGGCGTAGAAACGTATATATTAAGCTATTAAAAAGTATGGAAATCCAGAAGATGTTAAGCAAGGCTTTAGTGGAGTAATTTGAGTTGGGAGTAAAAGGCATATTTAGAAAACTCCATGACATTTAGATGGAAAATGTGACTCAGCATGTTTTGGAGTCTGTACATTATATCCTGAACCATGCCGGGTTGGAGCTGTGGAGCTCTGCACACATTCAGCCATAATTTCTTAAATGTCAATTCATAACACCACAAAATTAAATTTAAAAAAACCTCGTACCATTCTAAAACCATTACTGCTTCATCTGAAGTCATTAACCAAGCCTCGGCTATTGTCCATTATACTTCTATGTTGATATTAATGCACTGTCAGCAGAGGGTACCTAGGTTTTCGAGATACTTCCCGCCTTGGAGTGATCCCAAAGACAGCCACGTGTTGCTGTTCCATAGTGGCCCTCAAAGAGTAACGCACTACAGAATTGCATATGAACAATATGAAACATTTGATCATCAGCAACGGCGCCCAGACCCACAGAGCCTGCAGTCGGTCATCTGGAACTTAGATTCAAAACAGACGAAGCGGAAGAGAGTCAATCTCACGGCATTAATGTTATTTTTGGGGGCGAGGACTGGGGTCACATCAGACACCAGCACCAGGCCTCGCACACATTCTTACGCAATGATTTCACACTCCTCAAGAGTGTCCCGGTGTCATTATGGAGTGTCCACGGTACGGATCCAGCGTGCCCCTTAATCTTTACTCGCTGCGTCAGCATGACAGGCAGAAGCACCAGGCCGCCGCTCATCGAAGGCCGTGGAAACTCGAGCCGTCTCTCACGGCCTGTGAAAGCAAGAGCGTTAAACTGAGACGCCTTCCGACACCCCACTCCAAAACAACATCCGCGCTGCAAAACCCGTTAGGTGAAGCTGTCATTCCCCATTCCTAGACATCTATATCACTTAACACAGACCCAATACTTTAAAATCGACACAGCCACCACGAATTAACAACAGGGACTGTAAGGGCAGGCATGAACAATCTTACCCTTCGGATTATGGCTGCAGCTACTACAACAAAACCTTCTGACAAAGCCCTGAGCTACACCCAAACCAACATCATGCAAAATAAAGCTCATTTATAGTAAGAGTGTTTACCCTGTCGTGTGGATGATGTAGTAGCCTAAAAAACGTCCATAAAGACGCGTGTGTAAATGCACCCTGGCTCTTAAGCAACATTATCCTCACAGCTGTAAGTAACAATAGGTAAACAACACAGCAGTAAATAACTGCATAATTAACACTGCAGCCTCCAGGTAGTTCACCCGTCTCACTTATCTCTCGCGCAGATGTCGGACCGTGTTATTCTCAGGCAATGTAGACCATTTTTATTGCCTCCCTGAGGCTGGAATGCTTGCAGGCACTGCATTCTGACAGGCTACTGGCAATAGACTTAAGATCTGCACGCCATCTGCTGCAGAGAGACCACATACCTCTATCCTCGAAAACAACCGCAGGTTAACCAGCGAGAGCCAAAGAGATCGCCAAACGTAACGGCCGCCGAGAGAGCCCCTTTACCGAGGCGCATTGTGGATGTGCGTATTAAAAACTATAGGCCGTCCCAGACAAATTATAAATGCAAAATGAAGCGCTGTTTTACGTTTCCCAGCAGAGCGTCGTAAATGGCGAGCACCGGGACCAATCACGCACGGTATGAAGTGCGTGGCTGCCTGACTTGTAAAACAGTTTAATTTGTTGGAAGGGCCTCGTATATCAAGACACTCAAGTGCCCCCACCCCCAGCGTTGTCCTGAGAAGGCGACTCCGAACGATGACGCACCCACACGCACGGTCCTGCGGAGGAAGCTGACATGGACTAGGCTGTTCGCCATTCAGAAAGACAAGGCATGAGTATGAACCAGAATGCCATTAGCCTGCTGTTGCCCTTCTTTCCTGGAAAACTGCAAGAACACCCTTCCTGGGTGATCTCACCAGCTTCCCGAGATTTGACCTGGAAAGCCCCAACACCAAGCCGAGAACCCTGTGCATCGTCACAAAACATCTTCCTCTGCCGACCAAAGGGCCGTTCATCTCACACACTAGTCGAAAAATGCTTTTAATTAGCTCAGCCATACCTTACACATCGATGAAATGGCACTGAGGACAGCCAACCATACTGCCTGTAAGAGCAAATGTTTTCCAAAACAAAACAAGATGGAGGCACAAAGAGGAGAGGAACAGGATGAGGGAAGGGGTGACAGATAACCCCCTGCAGTATCCTCACAGATGACCTTGGTCTCATATTACCTCACGCATGCTGACCTGTTTTACTATTCAGGGGAACTCACAAGGCCTGGTTGTGCAAAGTGCCCGTGATGATAATCTCGCGGGTCACCGCGTTCCTCCTTTTCTTTAAAAATACAGAGCCTGTACGAGAATAAAACCATATGCTTGCACAGACGCATCGCTGACTTCACCCTGCCCTTGCTATATTAGGCCAGCAGTTCACCCTGCTGAGGTTCTGGATAAAGATGTTCCATCTGCCTTCTGCTGAGCAGCACCTCAATGTCCATGTGACACAGAAACAGAACTGACCTTGGAACAGCTGCTCCACCCAGACCCCAAATAATGAGTCACGATGCTACTCTCTCCTAAGGCGGTTTATTTTACACCAGTGTATTATCGCCTCTGTTGTCCATTTTGGGTGGCAGATGTCAAAACATATGACTACAAAACCGGTACAGTGGAGCGGATGGGCCAAACCGATACAGTGGAGCGGACAGGCCAAACCGGTACAGTGGAGCGGACGGGAATGGCTACAAAAAGCTTTAAGAAGTTTTAAGTCCAACTGTTCTTCTGCTGCTCACTACAAGTCTGCCTCAGCACAGCGAGGCAGACAACCGATATTATCTTAGTGTGCAAAAGGAGCGGAAGAAAAAAATGCAACCGCATAAGTACACTGCTGGGAACCATGACAGCACCGAATGACTGTTCTCTTTACTTGTGCTTTGGACAAACTTAAAAAGCTGTCGTCATCACCGTCATATGTCAGAGAAAACCAATGAGGCCACCAAAACAATCAAATAATTACCATCTGGGTGATAAATGCTGCATACATCGCTGTGCACAAGAGATTTTATTTATTTTATTTTTTTTAAATCAAACAATTTTTTTTAAATGCACCCCAGCCTCAGTGTCACACAAAAACCAGATGACGAAGCCAGACCTGCAACACAAGGGGTCTGCCTTACAATGAAAAACAGTAACCTACAGTTCGTTAACTATTGTTATTATTGCCTACCTTTTCTGCTCATTAAAATGAGAAAGCAGAAGTCGTCAACCACCTGTCAAACTGGACACGTTCTTCAAGAACAGTAAAATGACAACTCTATTTTAAAGAACATATAGGATATGATATTGATAAAAAATAAATTGTCTGGATAAAAAAAAAAAAAAAACATACACCCTGGAATGTCTGATATGGCTCTGGCAATCCACAGATGCGATCATTTGTTTTCTCTTAAAGATTTATTCCCCAGAGGTAAGTCTTTGGAAAAACAGTAAAATTGATACAAGCCAAAAAGACAATTACTCTACGCTTTGAAGAGTGCACAGCTGTTATCAACTATGGTATAAACACTTGAAAAACCTAGGAAGGAGGGGGGAGACAGGAAAAACCTTATGGAGTCAGATGTTATTTATATACTTCCTTTAAGGACTGACAGCATCAGTCTGGGGGTGAACCACAGGTCACCTGGTACAGCAGTGGTCTGTAAGAATATCACCAGGCAGATGCAACGCTGACAACGGCTCCTCAAAAACGTAGGCGTGGCACGAAAGAAAAACCTCCTCAGCTCCGCCCTGCGATTCTGCTCACCGTAGTCATGCAGGGCAGAAGTCATCTCTCACAACAAAACAGATGTCTCAGGCTGGTTTTGCAGACCGCCAGCGCTCTGCTCTTGTACATGAGAAGCGTTGCTAAGCAGTGCCGCGCTTAACAAAGCGTTGAGACGTCACGAGTGCTTGACTCCCATTTAACAGTTGTTGGTTACGTTGATGCTAGTCATTCATGCTAGCATTATATAACATTATATTTCAGATACCATAAATATTTTCCCTAACTTGCTGACTGCTTACCAAGCAATCGCTTTTTTTCCCCAAGATCGTGGTAGGTCTTTGATATCATTTCATACAACTCAGGAAAGTTTTCAATACAACCTATAAGCTTCTGTTCCGCTACGTAGTGTAGCGTCTGCCCACATCACGTCTTCACATGCAGCTATTTGGCCACTGGTTGTTAACTGACGAGGTCAGCTTCGAGTCAATGTTGTATTTGGTTAAGCTTTGAATGTCATAATGAAAAATTTGTGCTGCTGAGGGTGGCGTGATGAGAGGTTGACAGTCAACACTCAGACAATAACGAACACTCAGCTCTGTGCAATGCTCAACAGTTATCATGTAAAACTGGCCTTAGTCTCATCATAAACATTCTGAATTTTGTGACTAGAACGATCATTGCCCAGAACTAACATCATTCCAAGCCCACACAAACAAACAAACAAACAAACAAACAAACAAACAAACACGTCCTAGAATGGAAAAAACGTAAGCTCTTTAATTTGATTCTGTCTAGAGTTTGGTGTAACAGAATCAGTTGCATATGTGGCATAAGAGATACACGCAGTCTGCCCTCGAAAGCAGCCTACCTGGAGACCTCTTACTGGAGCGGCACGGCATCATGTACGACTGTCGGGGCAGCAGGGGGGATGAGGGAAGTGACATTGACACGCCCTTGGCCAGGTTGAGCCGGAACACGTCCTCTGGGGAAAAAGGCTGCGTGCTGCCTGGCTCCTGAGAATGGATGGGAGCCCCAGTCAGGCCCCGGCGCTGGGCACTCTGGCTGTGGATCTCTCCAGCTGTAGAGGGCAAAGGGAAAGGGGGGGTGGTGTCAGTGTTCATCCTAAAACCTCGCCCGAGTGACGCTGTAAACAGAAACTCAGGGACACCAGTAACTATAACATTAATTATGACTCCTAAGAAGTGGATAATAGCTGACACCCTCGATTCTTCAAATATGGAATCGAACTGAACACTCCTACTCAATCTCTTTTTTTCTCTGCTATGAGTGAAAGTCTCTCGCTCAAGTTTACATAATGTCCACATGGACCTACAGGTAAAGGGAAGGAGCCAAACAGACACTCGTGTTCAGGATTAAGGAATTAACAATGGAAGGAAGCAAACAAACAAACAGACGAATAAATCCCAGAACCCCAAGCGGCGTAATAAAAGAACACAGGTCAGGGGGAGGTCAGTAGGAGTGGGGGGGGGGGGTGGATCTACTTTCAGTATGAGATTATGATGTAACAAAACCCCTAAGAATGTCGCTCACCAATGCACATGTACCAACTGATATTGAATGGGTGTGTCAATTAGTGTGTTATGACAACTTCTCTTTGTTACCTTGGTATGTTCAGCTAAACTTTCTAACTCACTGCAAATGCTTGTTTTTCCATGAAACTTAGATATAGTCTCAATTTGTATGCCAAAGGTAAACATTTAAACATTTGCAAAAACTCTTCTGATGCTGTTTCAATCCAGAGCAGATAATACCATCTCCACAGGTTTTTTCTGTAAATAAACAGAAATATTGGGACTATGTTTGCAATACAACCATTTTGTAGAAAAACAGTAAACTGATGTCAGTTCATCTGAGTGCTAACAAATGTCGCCTTTTTTTTTTTTTTTTTAATCTTGAATCTTTTTTTATCTTGACATTCAGAAGATAAGAGATTTCTAACGTTCTAAAAAGAGAGATATCTTGAAAATCCTTTAAAAATGAATTTGAACAGTAACCAATAAGTCGTCTTTTTAACTTTCATATTTTCAGTATGTTTCCTTTCCCGGTTTTTTTCTTCAAATACCCAAGCATTTCGTCTTCACAATAAAATTAGATATTCCCTTAAATTCCTAACTCCTCCTGTAACAATCGTTTCAAGTACGACAATGCGTCAGGTGCACCGTGATGAATCCACACCCGCACACACGTGCAGCCTGCAGCTGTAATTTCACACACTGTACAGAAAACACCGGTTGCCTGGGCTTCTAGTTACATGTTTTGAATTGTGATGTTGAGGTGGAGGGTGAGGGTCAGTAAGGGAAACCAAAATAAATGACAGCAGCCTGATCAGGCAGCACAGTCTGGCCCGAGATAACAGAACAAACACATGCAGCAGGAAAAAAAAAAAAAAAAAAAAAAAAAGAGAAAAAGTCTTGAGCCACACAGATGATAAACCACCATTTATCATATCTGAGAGGCATTATTCATACAATATAAACGCAGGAGACTAATGTGCCTGCTTGTCTTCTCATAAAAAGACCATGCACCCCATGCTCAGTCAGGAAACTGCAACTGTACCAATCTGTCTTGTCATCTTGATTTAAAACATGTCAGATATTAATTAACAGCACCTAACGTGTTCTTCGTAAATACATGCATTTCTGAAATCAGATTAAACAGCCCCAAAATGCCCCCCCCAATCACGTATTCTTTCGCCTGAAACCTTTTAATTAGTCAGTCATTTTGGAAGAGTTAATACCTATAATATACCCATACACCATATTCAAAGGCCACAAAGCTGGACAAAATATAAGATTTTCAATTTTTTTTAAAGGAGCAGGAAAATATATTATATATATACAGAATACCAACAAATGTACACACATTTTAGGAAAGGAAAAAAAAAAACTGTACTAAAAATTGTAATACTCAATAAATACCAATAAAAAAGATAAATGCAAGTCACGTATACTGTATACATGACTTGGATTCATCTTTTGTTTTTGGCATTTATTGAGTATTACAGTTTTAATACAGTTCTTTTCCTTTCTTAAAATGTGTATACATTTTTTGCCACCCTCTATACATATAATGATGTATATGTAATGATTTGTAAAATATTTCAAATTGCGATTTGCAAACACACATACGCGCATACACACGCCAAATAGAATAATGTAGTCACAATATCAACCTAAAACCTCAGGAGTGGTCTTATTGTAAATGGTCAGATTAATCTGAGAAATAACTACTCACACTTTCATAGCCTTGGGCTAATGAACAATTTACTACCATTTCTTTATTTAACCATAAGGGGGCAGAGACTCTGCCATTTCATCCCCAGAACGTTGCTGTCTTCTGAGTGTACTTTTATCACGGGATGTGGGAAATTTTAATTACACTGCGCCAGGGACAGACTTGCACTAAATGGGTTTGCTTGGCTTTGCAGTTCAGCTTTATTAGGCTGCCGTGGAAACCTAATATGAAGCGGTCTGCAATTGCCAACATTAACCCACATCACAAGTCTACAAATTGCAAATACGTGACATGCCTTCTGCAAACCCAAATAATGGATATTTCACACTTATCAGCATTGAACTTTGCAGAGCTGTTACATTTTAGCAATAAATAAATAAATAAAATAAAAAACTATAAGCTTTCTCCTTTTATCTGTCAACCATGTACTATTAATTGCTAATAATTAAATATGTAAGTGGCTATTCCACAACCTCGTATTGGACAACTGAAGATTAGACTGGTTTAGATTGTGTTGTAACCATATTAAATCTTTAATTAGAAATTCCAGTGGTCAGGTTAAGAAGTTCAGCTCCTCATCCCTCCTGTACCTTTGTGAAAGATCCTCTGTTATAAAAGGTGCTCATCTGTGAAGGTCAGAGCTGCTCTCCATGGACCCCTTCTCAGGATATCACTGAGGGGGTGTGGGGGGGGGGGGCAGACCACTGTATCTTCTATGACAAAGGCCATACTTTTCATGGGCCACATTAAAAAAAAAGTCATGCTGCCAAACAGAGAGAGAGAGAGAGAGAGAGAGAGAGAGAGAGAGAGAGAGAGAGAGACCAACCCCTTAAGAGTCAGTGTTTTTTACAGACACAGATACAAGGCGCCAGTACAGGCCGCAAAAGCCTGAACGAACAGAAAGTGTATTGGCAGAAACCCACCAGTTATCAGCAAAAGCACGCAAGGCTGACAGTGTGGACGCAGAGGGGCCAAGCACAGTAACTTGGCCTCCGTCCACCTGACGGCACAAAGCGCGGCATCTGCGTGGGCATGGCGCGGACCCCAAGATCAGAGCTGGACTGCTGATAAGCCAGGAGAAAGAGCCGTGCATATCTTCCCACACTGCAGGAAACAGATGCACACCACCTTCTGAAGAAGCTCACTTCCCTGTAAAATAATCCTTACAGATAAACCCCCCACCCTACAAGTGCCTTATGATGAGGCTCAGAATCCTGAGCAAGTATGCAGGTTCAGGATGTGTTAACATTTACTCCTCTTTTACACAGAAACCAGGGAGCACTGAGAAACACTCCTTAGTTTCACTTTCAGGACCGAAACTAATACACTAACAAAAGGATGGCTGCACATCTTGGTATTACAGGTGTTACAGCACAGCCGACCTCTGACCTCGCATGACTATACACATCTTGGTATTACAGGTGTTACAGCACAGCCGACCTCTGACCTCGCATGACTATACACATCTTGGTATTACAGG
>JABJVR010004178.1:0-11376 GCA_025773905.1 Chitala chitala
GCCCTATGTGCTCTGGGATGGGCTCCAGGTTTCCCTGCGACCCTCACCAGGAATAAGCAGTTAAGATAATGGATGGAATCAACCTAACCTGCATGTCTTTGGACTGTGGGAAGAAATTGGGGAAAGCCCCCCAGGCACAGGGAGAACATGCAAACTCCCCGTACACAGAGCCAAGGTGGGAATTGAACCCCAGGCCTAGTGGTGCAAGGCAACAGCGCTAACTACCATGGAATGAAAAGTCATTAGGTCAAAAAATAGAACAGTGTCGATTAGCTATTTGATCCTTCTAGGAGGGTTCTAAATGTTAAGTACATGGAGGACAAGGCAAAGGCAGTAAACTCAAGAGGCCACATGCGCACTTTATTAGCAGACAAACACGGAGATATATGAAGGGTTTGATTGCAAAATGCTGCAGAATTTCCAAAATGGAGTTTTTTTGGAGAATAAGTTCAGATAGAGCGATAAATCATGTTTTAATGGAAAAAATTCTTGTACCAAATTTCCTTCACTTATGTGGGGAAATCAAGTTTCGATTTGGAAACGAAAGTCAAAAATGGCGTTTATTGCATTTTGACAAACCATTCAACTGCATTTAGTGAAGCAGCGTGACCCTGTAGAGGCCAGTGGACACCCTGCAGTGCAGCAGCAGTGGGCTAACGGTCGGACTGAACATATGCTGGGTCACTTGTTCCATCACAGTTTGGATTCAAGTGAAATATTGTCTTGGAAAAACAGTCAACAGACAAGGGGGAGGGGCGGCACAGACAGAGACACAGGGGAAAGCCCTCCCTATTGGCATGTAGCCTCAGGAGCTTGAGAAAGGCAAACAGAGAAGAAATGCGAGCTGCCAAGCACCATCTTCATAAGGCCAGGATGGGAGAACGTTGTCGAAGGTTCTGGTCATATTGACATATTGATTGTTTTTCTCAGCAACTGAAATCTTCTAAATTTGTAAAGGGCTTTTTTTTTCTCTCTGAATCACCACCGCCTAGAGATGTTGTGATGACAACAAACTTCAAATATTTAGGTGAATACAAAGACCATAATGTTAATTATATAAGTGGTTACTTAAAATTGGATGGATGATGGAGGAACTGGTAACTGAATGCTGACATAGTGCTGACAGATCTTTCACGTTCCCGTATCTAACAACATATAAAGACAACATGCCAAGAAGAGACCTGTACAGAAGCCATTGCTCACTTATTGCTACCTTCAGGTATGCACATTATAAACTGATAGTTTACCGTGTCGCAATTTGTTTACGATTATCTGTGAACTTTTGCAGAAATTCTTATCAGACATTTTTGTGTAGCCTGTAGGCAGCTTCAGAACCAATGTATCCAGTACACAACGTGTGTAAAGATCACTGCTTTCCAAACTAGTTCTCAGATTTGGTGTTCCATCAGGACAGTGGTCGGCATCTTTCACAAAATGTATTTAACTTAGACACAACGGCATCTTACTTCAGAGGCAAAATGTCCTCTACAAATGTTCCTTTCAGGTACACGTAATTACTCTGGCACCTTGAGTCAGTTCCTTTGTGTTTAGAAATACTTAGCCTTTTTAAGATCTGAGGTCTTGTTTTTCAGTTCAGTAGTTGGTCACAGTTTGCACTTGATCTAATCACATGCAATGCTCAGTTTATTTTTGAACTCTCACTTCCTCAGTTTTGTAACTGTATAGGAGAAATAAAAAGTGACAGATTTAAGGTCCAGGAAACAGTTTTTACTGCAACACGATTGTTTTTTGAGTTGGCTTTTAGCATGTTAGTATCATGACCACAGCAGAACCCTTTACCCCTGTCACGGATACTGGCTCAAACAGCCCTGCATATGAGAATGAACACATGCATGTAGGGTGTAGCTGACACATAGGGTTGCCTTAGCTAGCCAAGACAACAGCAGAAGCAACACTGCCTAACTTTCCAGGTAAGGTGTGTGAAAACATTGCTCTGTGTCATCTTGTATGAAAAACAGCTGAAAGAAACGTCAAACTCCTCCACAAACATGAACCTTTAACTACACCCTCGCCCAAACTAGACACACACACTTCCGGCCACATATTGGCAGTGTGCTCTTCCATGCAGGGAACTACAGAGAAAGCCCAGCTGCCAATGACAACCTGTTTGCTTTTCCTGTAGTGTCATTATTGTAGCCCATTCCTTATTAGTAAAGGCCCAGTGTAGCACAAGGACCAACACAAAACAACGCTGGTGGAAAACACTATCAGCTCATGTCTGTAAATGCATTAAACATCAGTGTTGTCATGAGGATGGTATTCTGTAATGGAAGCTAGTATTTTATGTAATTTTGCATTATATGAATTGTTAGAACTTGCATCAAGCTAAGGAGCGCACAATACCAATGTCAGTTAGCCACCAAGCTAACAGCAAAACCTACATGCACACTGGCACCAGAAATCCCACTCTAATCTCATTTGCAGCTCTGAAATATTTGTTTATATTGAAAGTTTGCTTGCCATGTGCTTCTTCACAGTTCAATATTTTGAATTTACTTTCATATCAGTCTAACGTTGTACAGTGTACAGCCTGGCACATGCTTTTCTGTCAAATGCAGTGCACTGTAGAACAACATGGAACTGCTTCTCACCACCTTTCTCATATGTATATTTAATGATCTCTGAGGTAACAGTAAGCCTGTTACAACATTCATATCATTCTCCCCACCCATAATTCAAGGAAAAAGTAAATGCCATTTTTAAATGTGTTTTACAGAGTTAAAGCAGAATCCAAAATGGGATTTTTGATCTTCATCCTTGTTGTTGAGATGTGGAAACCATCATGTAAGAAATGGTCAAGAAATGGAAGCTGCAATCTGTTTCATGGAGCTGATCATGTAAAAGATTGTCACCTACAACTTTTAATGGAGACTGTCCTGTAAATGATTCAGACCAGAGCTTTGAGACTGAAAAACACAACTTTGGCTGCCATGCCTATCTTGCCTTCTGCAAGCAAAGCACATTCAAGTTGCTTCGGCTCAATTTGAATAAAAAAAACAAGCAAATGTCTGTAAGATTATGGATCTCTCCACTAAACAGTTGGTGGGTAAAGGCATCACCTTTGAGGTTGCCTGCATGAATCCTGAAATGTGCTTCAAGTCTCCATCCTGAAATGGGTATTAGTGTGTTATTAAAGTGGCTGGAGATGCCCTGTTCTCATCGTTTGCTGCCAGTGCATATAACTTCATAATGTAAATACATTTTCTTGTATTCATTTGCAAAGTTTTTTAAAAGCCTCCATTAACATGATACTTTGTTACACTTTCAGCCACTTTAGATAACTTGTCTGCTTGCACCACAGACAACAAAATACTTGCCTAGTGTCCTAAAAAGAACCCAACACATGTAATACTTGAAAATTTGAGTCTGTAGCAGTGAGGGAATGCGTTAAAACATTTTATTCCCTCTGGTATATCTGTGACCTCCAAATCAATGACTTATTGTTAAAGGGAAAGCAAATGTTTAAAACACGTGCAATTGCCAACTGTGTTGCTGCATAGTTTGTTGTAAAGGCTCAGATTACTCTAAGGCCTTGCAGCCTAACCAAGCAGCAAAGAACTTTACTATAAAAAAAACCACAAACTGGACTCCATTACTGTTTGAGAGTCTGTCTATGTCTGAATGCCTGTGGAAGACCCAGCTCTGCAAAATCATGATAACAAATTAACACGCTGTACCTGTAAGCCATAAAGTCAGGCACAGAAACTGGGAGGCCAATCACAAACTGAAAAGTTTTCATGGCTCTACTGCAGCCTCCCCACCCCCAGCTTCACTCTCAGCAACAGCTGCTGCAACGGTCTCTTCCATTGTTAAAGCCTTTCAGCAAGTCTCCATTCAGAAACACAGGGGAAGGGGAGAGGACTCCTACCTTCTCGCATTCAGAAAGCTTCGCGCGGCCGGGTAATCCAGTCACCTTGCCGTAGCCTGGGCCAGGGGGCCTCTGTGGGCTGAGGGGAACCCTTCCTGCCTGTTTTACACGTACACTCCTGCCTGCTTTCAGCTGCAGAAGCTCAGAGAAGTGGCGGTGATGTTTCTCAGACGTGATCTCTCTGTAGCCCTCCCTCTCCTCTGAGCGTCTCCAGTTAGCTGGTCACCGCTAATGGCCCGGGCTCCTGCTGCTCTTAGTCATTCACATGCAGATCGGTGAGGAGCTTCCACTAATCCAACAGGATGCTTCCCCCCTCTCTCCTCCCTTTCTCTCACACCCCCAGCCCCTTCTCCCAGGCCCCCAAACACTAAATTACATGCCAGCGGAGCCCACTGGAGGAGGTGCCCTGCACGGCGACGGACAAACCAAACAAGTAATTGACCCATAAAACAAAGTGGCGGAAAATGTGAAGAGAGTTGTCTTCTGCAGCAAAAATGGCGGTGAACAAAACCAGAACGTACTGCAGACTCATAAAGCCACAAAGTCTGTCTCCATAATGAGCATTAAAATTAAAGGAGTTCAGCCAATGGCAAAGTGGCTCTAAGGATGGAGAAATACTGAAAAAAAATCCCTTAGGTTGCCTGTCCTTGGAAAAACAACGTTTATGCGATTTGTAACTTTCTGTGGTTTACATGGCAGCATGTCTTCAATGGTCACATAACCTGAAATGTATGGGACCAGTTCCAGATGCCTATTTGTTAATGGTACACCAATTTAAGGCATGAAGGTTTGTTGATGCACGCGTACTTTAATGTAATTTCTACAAGGAGTCCTCTCAAAGCAAGGAAGGGTCACATTTTTTCACTACGAAGCCTGTGCAAACAGCTGTTTGGCACTAAGACTGTTTGGTCTGAGCAGGGAAAGGCATTAAAAGTATATTTTCTGTACAAGGCCTAACCTAAAAAGAGTTTACATAAGCAGAAGTATCATGTGTTCTTATTCACAGAAAATTGTTTGCGCCCCACTAATACCCCAAGTGAGAAGGTAGGGAAATCTGTCACCTCACAGACAGCAATAGCTCCTCAGCAGGGTGCATTTTCACCAGATTTCAACTGAGCTAATCAACGGCTCCAACAGCAGTTAAAGATGCCATTGTTAATTAAGGCTCAGGCTCCAGTTAGGCTGGGACAGAGGTGTTTGGATTTTCCCCGAATACAATGGCTACCTTTCTGCAACTCTTGCGGTGTGAGCAGAACTGCAGCGCGGCTTCAGGGACGCAGTGCACTCCTATTTCCAAAACAACTAGGCATAGGTCGCACCAAGTAACTGCTGGCATGCAACAACCACTGCCTTCAAACAGAGCACCGTGTGGCAGCGAACTGCCACAACCATGCAGCAAGATAGCTCACAGGAACTGAGGAATAACATAAAAAACATTAGAAAGTGAAATATATTTACCTTGTAACACACAAACAATATTCACTGGAGGAGAGAAACACGGCTGGAAGGTGTCCACGTGTGTTCATAAGCAGAGAACCGACCCAGGATGTCAGTTAGTGCTCTCAGTGCGTGGGTTTGGCTGATTTGCCTCGACCACAGTCGATGTGTTTCCTGTCTTGTGGCCCTATTCCTTCTCTAAAGGAAGCCACCTCTGAACGTATTAATTTTGATATTTAAAAAGTCAAGCCTTGTGATGCACTACGCATTCACCGAATTGAATTAATAAAATGAAAAATGTAGTGTCTAATTTGGAGTTTTGGTGACCTCGTGTCATTATACGGATAACAAAATGTCATGCTGTCTTGCTGTGACTGCAAGAATTTCAACTGAACCAAATTTCCTTCATGTACAAATTAAAAAGTAAACTAAAATCCCCAATAAGAAAGCTACCAGAGAAAACGAGTTATAATTGTCTATTGTTATAGTCACTCTGAGGCACTGATACTGCTGAAGCTAAAAATAGACTTTCTGTTAGGATAAGAAATGTAAACGCCCAGACTAACGTCTTAAATGCTGCATGACTTGTCTAACTTGAGGTAAATGCCCAGTAGGGAGTCACTATGGAATTCTGACTGAACTGTTTCATTCTACTTGACCACACAAGACATGACATGAGGTCTTTCCATTGTCTTATGCCATGTTCACATCTGCACAAATTGCAATGCCGACCTACAATATGTGCACCCTCGTGTAGCAATTGCAGTACCCGGTGCAGGCACCAGCCATGTCAAACTCCGCCTTCCAGTGAGCACCGCTACATCAGTGATGTGATTGGCGAGGGTGTTTCTGCATCTGGGGCGCGAGTGGTGTGTTTAATTTCAGTGAACACAGTGTCAGTTTTTTAATTTCTTTTAAAACCCATTGAAAATGCTAAGTATGTGGAACCATTGTGTTGTAATAGCACTATTTTATTAGGAATGTGCAGCAATATTTAATGTTAGAAGGAGTGAGAGAACAGAGGCAGAGCAATTTGTAACACTATGGGTGAGCTGAGTTAGCTGTTGATGTTATGTTGCATTCTTTACTTAATTAAAGTAAGAACTCAATTTGTATATGCCTCAGAATTATTTAATGAAATAATACTACCACTGGCAAGTTGGCATGGTGTTGGCTGTTTGGTCTGAATAGAAAATACAACACGACTTGGAAAGGTAAGTCAGATAGGAAGGAAATGTGTTTTGGGATGTATCTGCAAGTTCAGCAGACAAAATACAGCGCTGCACTCTTCCACTGTATGAATAAATATATATTTCATTACATAAACTATCAGTGAAATGCAAATAATAATGCAAACTCCATCTGGAAAAGCTATTTTGTACAGCCCTGTTGCTGTCTTTGTTTGGGTAGAGTGGTCAGTGATAGGGCTGTTCAGCTGATTTAGTTGCCAGTGGAATTATATTGTTTTTACACATCCAACTTATTATTTAACATGCAACACCACAGCTGGTATAATGAAGAGGTGCAGACCTGAGAAAATACCCATACACCCTCAAAAACAAACTGGTGTTTTGGGAAATCTACAAATTTAGCAGACATGGCAAAAAAACTGATGTTTCATTATAAGCTTGTAACTCCACAATGTCCATTTTCACAACATACCGTATGTAATTGTGTCACTGTTTTATAAGGGTGTTTGTATTTACCCTTCCAGAGTAAAGCTGCACTTATTTCTGAGCAGTACCTGCGGACACGACTCCGGCTGGCTGGAGGTTTTCAGCGTGGGTCAGCCTCGCAATTTGCTTTATATGCGAATATGGCAATAGTGTCACACTTAGAGGGCCTTGACTGTGGACTAGTGTCACGGCTCTTGGAATGGAGTGATGGAAACGGGATAGACTGTCCCTCCGCCCTCTTATAAAATCTCAGGTCGTTCCAGACAGCAGAATTCCAGACTTCACATTCCCATACACACTTTGCTGCTGTCCTGTTCACAGTTACAGCCTGTTAGCACTCCATATATCTCTTCACTGTCTGGGTCTCAGCTCAGGAAGACAAGGAAGAGGGGAGAATAACACCATTTGATTAATGTTGTTGTAGTAGAAAAAAAAAAAAAAGTGAGCGGGGTCCTTTGGGAATTGTTGGGTTTAAATTCAACATGCTGGCGTTTAATGGAGCAGAACCAAATGAACACGCCTGTTAAAGCTTCTGTCTGCTGGCTCCCCAAACATGCCTGGATCCGTGGAGCCAACAGTGAAGTGTGTGATGGAAAACAGTGCTAAGCTAAGCTAAGCACAGACACCCACGCATCAAGTTGCTCCTGTTCTAATGTCCAGCGTGTCACAAGGCTGTGAGTGACCTCTTCTAATCTGTCCTTTCTGAGCAAACACCAGGGACATCCTTAGCTGCAGTGGCTACAAAAATGAGTTATGTAACAGGAAAAAGGAAATGGGAAAGGAAACCAAAATCAGCAAAGAACCAGAAACTGCTAAGTGTAAGAATATCGCTAACATCGGGAACGCCCATAAAACTGCTTTACCCTTATTTCAGTTCTTTAAACTCAGCCCATAACAGCCAGACTAGAACAGAAAGCAGAGGACACTACAAACTGACTTGTATAAATGGCAGTGAGAAGAATGCAAGTTTTGCTCAGTTTATAACAGGGTTCCTTTCCAGCAACACCATAATTCAGTTTTAAATTGGATATCACTCGACTCTGTTATGTTAATGACAGCTGTAAGGTCAGTATTCAAACAGCATCACCATATCTGTCAGGATTTATGACATTTTATGTGTGCCAAAGTTACTTTCAAATGATGAATGTTTCATTTTTAAAATTAAATTGCATTTTTCATTTAATTTTTTTTTAAACCAAAACTTCACCAAAAATGAACAAAAAACTAAATTTTCAAGTCATTGTTTAATATATAGTTGAAATATAATCTTAATAAAAGGAATCTGAAATCTTGTTCTAAAAGCTTTCTGTCATATTTTTATAGTTTTCAAACTATAATATGGTTTACGTTTTTGCACAACATTTAATTGCTTGTCATTCTAAGTAAAAATTTGCAGGGACAGCCAACTAAAACTTTTCTACGTAAACCAGAAGTGGCCACCCACGGAGCTGCACCCACTGAGACTCTCCAGGACCATGGTTAGCCACCCCTGGTATAAACCAAAATGCTCTTAATCATAATTAATTAATGGGGCGTCAGTATCAGTGGTCAAAATTCACGTTCCTAAGTGAGGAAAACCTGTTGTTGTATCTTTTAAAAATGTGCTTTTTTGCTCTTTACAGACCCCTACTGGAAATTCGGTATTTTGCACTATATTTGTTAATAGTACAGGTCGTCGTTGACTTACAACCACAGCTGTGACCAGTATGTCTGGTAGGCGTTGCCCAGCTGGGCGTACGCGCACACGCCAGTTTCGCCCAGCTCCCGGCAGCTCCAGCAACTCCGTTCAGTGTAAACTCAGACTCAGTACAGTGTGCATCCTCTGTGTTTGTTTAAACACGTTCGAATAAACTTCTTGCACATTTTCAAGGAATGGACCCAAACAGTGAACGATTTGCAAGGATTGAACGGATGGCACGTGATGCGTTTGTCTGTTTCGTGAAATGTAAGAGGAGGAAGAGAAACAAACTATTCAGACAAAGCTCATCATGTTTATGAAAAAATAGACTACCCAGAGCATTGCCCTAGCTGCAATTATTAAACCAATTGTATTGTAGTATGCAGCGTTTTTGCAATTGTTTTGCATTATTAAACTAAATGTACTTTAGTACACAGTGTTTGAGTAAAACCTGACGAACGCAGCTCCAGCTGACGACATCAGCGATTATCATTACAGTTTTACATACTGTATGTAAGCTAATTTTTGCATAGGCCGATTTACGACCAAATCGAGTTACGACTGGTCGGTAAAAACTGTTTAATGTTTACTCAGTGTAATGAAGTTGGTAACAGCCCAGTGGACAAAAATGCATACTTTCACAGTTAAACGTTTATTCAAAATAGTAAGTGTTCATATTTTCTGTTGTACCAAAGTTAATGAAGCAATACCACTATATAGTGTCACAGTTGATTTGTATGGCACATATTCAAAAAAAACTTCAAGGTTTTCCGCTCCAATGGCAAATTTCATGGTAATGTTTTCCTTTTCAGTTGTACTTCAAAGTCAGTGTTTTGTTTTTTTTAAAGCACAAAAGGATGATTGAGGTGTCAGCTTCCTTAACCGATCCCCTGGAAGCACTGTCACTGGCTCAGATGCCAAAGCTGTGTGTGCATGCACGTGCCACTAGAAGAGGAGAGGACAGCTGGTTGCTGTCCCTGGGTTTTTTATTCTCTTACAAACCCTCACATCTGCAGCTGTTGGTTCATGTGCCAGAAAAAGCTAGACTCTCTTTACCTCTAGCTGACTTACATCACACCACTGGCAGGGACAATTGTGTCCTGGAGGCAAGGGGGGGCATCAACATTATACTTTTTATTATCCTCTCTTTACACAACTGCTGACTAGCTATTGGAGTCCATGATTTTGACAAGTAATGAGGCAAACCAAACCTGTTACAGACACCTCTAGCAACAAACAGGTTAAGTATAACATAAAGTCTAATTATTAAAAATATCAATTCATAAAAGCAGGAACTGAGAATAGGCGAAATGCCAACTTTCTGTGTTCAGTCATCTCCCTTATGACCTAAAAGAGCTGACATCTGAACATTCGTTTACACAGGATATGAATTGGTGGATTTTGAGCCTCCCTCGGCAATAAACACAAGCCTTGAGAAGAAAGAACTTTCCACGGCTGCTGTGTGAATGTGCCTCCACACACCATTACCACCTCTCTCTAGTAATAAAAAGAAATAAATGTGACAAATATCAAACTGGGGAAGAAAGAAGAACCAAGGCCGATATAAAATTGCGAGTATTACAGACTCCAGAGGAACTCAGATCCCCAAACTCCATCTGTCTGAGGAGGTGGGGAGTATTACACACCACTGAGAAACTCTGAGCCCTAAACTCCACCTTTACAGGCCATCACACCTGAATCTGGCTGGTCTAGGACTTGTTTGGTACTCTGCTCTTCAGGTTTGATTTTTAAACCAGTCACCAGGGGCATATTGGTGAATTAACTGAAACACCTTTGCCATGGACTGTAACCAGCTGAGGGAAAATGTTGTTGTACCAGGGACATGAGCTCCCAGCTTGCCTTTGTAAATAGGTAGCTGATGGCAAAACTGAGCTACGGTCGTCAGTATGGATAGAAGCATCTGAGCAGACCCTCCCTTTTTCTGAATACCAAACGCATCATCCTTCTACTATAGGTGCGGATACAGTTGTGAAGGCATTTTTCCATGAGTTATGATCTCAGAGTTCTAAAGTAGGACTTGAGGGTATATTTACAAGACAGCTCCTGTGACCCTCATGGATTCAGGCTATGTACGTGACAGGATGTGGAGAGGTAATTCATGGGAAAACTCATCTGGGAAGGGCAATGCACAGTACCTCTCTGCCTCGGTCCCACACCTTGGCCATCAATTTAATTTATCACAACACTAAATAAAAATGGCATTGCATACATTTTAAATATGAAAATTGGACTTATTGCTTTAATTTTCAATCTGTAGCAGTGGCTTTTTTAAATTAACAAAATTAAAGCTGGCAGACCTTTGCACAATATCATATAACCCCTTTTTGGTATTTGCTATGCACACTATTATGCAACATTATTTTGTTTAAATAGTAAATATTGCATGATTCTTTTTAACCAACAGAACAACACCAGTTTATTAGGTGATCTCAAACCAAGTTCTTTTAAAGAGCTGTAGGACATTTTGAAGAGGTTTTTTTTTCAAGGGCTCAAAGTATGTCAGACCTCCAGAAAGTTGACCCACAAGCTACCAGTGTGTGGTCAATGATATTTCTCTAGGCTGTCATATTTATCAGCCCCCCCCCCGCGGAGGGGTGGGTGGGGGGGGGGGTGGGGGGGGGGGGGGGGGGGGGGGGGGGGGGGGGGTGGGTGGGGGGGGGGGGGGGGGGGGGGGG
>JABJVR010004180.1:0-15001 GCA_025773905.1 Chitala chitala
TGCATTGAGTTGCTGCCATGTAATTGGCTGATTAGCAATTTGTGTTACCAAGCAATTGAACAGGTGTACCTAATAAAATGGCTGGTGAGTGTATACTCATCACAGTGTACTAAGAATAAAAAATAAATTATTTTTCCAGAAGAAAAGGAAACTTTTAATAGTATCATGGTCTTGATAATATTTTGTAAATATAAAATATTAAAAAATAAATCTGAATAACAAAGCAAATGCAATTATTAAGACTTCATACATAGAAAAATTCAATCTTTCTCTAATGTATTTATATATCTATATATGTATTTATATATTATAAATTATATATATAATTTCTATAACCTGCACATGTAACCTATGGCTGCCTGTATGTGGGGTGTTAATTATTTATTACCATGTAATTCCATTCAGTTCACTCGTAATAAGTACAGTGCATCAATGATCAACCAATGCTTAAACATTCTACATTCTGCTGAAATCTTTCAATGAAGCGAAAGTTCTCTTTCGAAAGTAACATTTTAAACCGTATTATAAGTAATATTAGAAACATAAGTGAAATTGCCTTTTCCTTCTATGTATTCATGGGAAACTATATCAAAAACATAGTTACAGTAGTAATTTTTGTAAACATTGAACTTGGACTTTAATGAGGAGTAATATCAAACAGTTCTCTAGTTTTATAGTATTTGTTAGGTTTGGTGGTCAAACGATGACAGGACCCCTAATGAGTGTTCTAGAAAATTCTACAGTTGTAGTGAATGCTACAAAGATCCTTTATTTAAACGTACTTTGAGCTGCAACGGCAGGAAGCAGAGTGTTATGTGACATGTCATGCAGACTTATTCAATGTGAAAGAGTGCAAGAAAGGGAGAAAAACATTCAATGATTTTTATGCAGCCTTTTTTATGAAGTTGCCACAGACTGCTTTATGAAACTAGGGTATAAACAGAAAGCGATCAGATGTGTTTAATTCAGTTAATTATTATTGTTTAATTATACAGATTTTCACAACAGTATAGCCCCAATATATTTAGCAATTGTATGTACACTAAACATCACTCAGGTAATGTAAAAGGTAGAAAAAAATGAAGGCGAGGAATGTCCGTGAACGTTCTCCGTCATCCACATCATGGTTATCTCATGTTGTTCAACGGTAACTGGATCTGCTTGGAAATCTCAAACACATTTCACCGCTCATCAAAAAGGCTTCTTCTGTTCTAACTAACGGCCTGGGAGCAGCAGGTATATAAACCCCGTGAGTTGTTAAATTAATGGCACCCTAATAGTTGGTTGTGAGTTTTGGTAACAACGACCATGAAACTGCCTCAGAGGTGGCAGTGAGCCATTAGAGTCACACGGGTCCAAGTGTGAAGGAACTGCCTTGGGAGTGTTGAAAGAACTGCATGGTATGTAGGTGATAGGTGGTGTCATAGGCCACCTTCTCTGTTTAGGGAGGGTCATTCCAGTTTTACATAGATGGCTTCCTTTACTCCTCTTTCAAACAATCAGTCATCTCTGTCCAGAATGTGAACATTGCTTTTTTCAGAGGAATGATCCTTGTCTTTCAGCTATAGAGAGACAGCTGAATCCTGTGCTGTGGTGTTGGCCCTCCTATTCTGAGCCATGCATTGGTGAAGTTGTTTTGTTTCCCCAATGTGTATATCTGTGCATTCTTCGCTGTTTTTGTGTAAGTATTTTACTCTTGGGGTGGACAAGCCTTAGACTGTTGCTGGGTTTGAAGTGAACAAGGATTCTGTGTTTGTTGAAAATCCTCCTGAGTTTGTCAAATACCCCAGCAACATATGGAATGACAATATTCTTCCTTTTGTTGTTCTTTTCCCTATTATTTGTGGATTCATTCCTATTGGACCTTCAAGAGATTGAGAAAGGTAAGTAAGATTTGACAAAGGCCCAGTCAGGATAGTCACAGGTTCTGAGTGCTTCATTGATGTGTTTCTTTTGATGAACCAGAAACTTATTTATGAAGCAACACTGAGGAATTGAAAACTCCACACTGTGGATAAAAAGTCCAAATTCAATTGGGTACCCAGCCCCAGGGGCATGCCAACATTTTACATGAAAAAATCAAAGAAAGAAGTATTTGACTCAACTTCAGCATGAAGTCCATCTGTTTGCCAGGTCTGTGTGTACCAGTAGGTCTCTGTTGGCTGGCACTACCATTTGGGCAGTATCCACTATGCTACACCAGGGGTTGCAGCTCTAACACAGCATGCCCACTCAGGTGGAGTTGACACAGAGCCCCAACTGGGCATGTGGGGAGAAGAATCGGATACATCAGTACAGTGAAACATCAGTACAAAAGTTGTGCAAAAATAAAGGCAACTACAGGAAATACAGGAAAACACAGAAAACACAAGTACATGCAAGTTAACAGCAACATATACAGTGAGCTATGGTATATGGTGTAGGTAGGTTAAACTTAAGAAATAGGTCTTCAGTCAAGATTTTAAAACGTAGACAGATGTAATATGTGTTGACAAAACACCAGGTGCAGAGAATAAACCCCCAGGTATCGCAGAAGTGGGGAAAACAAGCACTGCTGCCCAATGAGTTGTAGGAAAAATGAACCTCTGTGGGACCAGCTCCACTCACTTGGCCAACCTACTGATAAAGGAATGACCTTGATTGTTACCATATCAGGATGCCACACGTTGAAGCTGCAGATGCTATGAATAAGAAGAGCTTGCGTTAGCTACATATATATATATATATATATATATATATATATATATATATGTACAGTATATGAAGGTATGTAAATAAGTATGGTTGGTGATTAAGGGAAACGATATTTTTTGTTTACCTTGCAGCTTCTGTTTTTCTGTACTACTTCCATATACATCATATAGAATACTTCACATTTTGCTTGATGTAAATCGGTTGAGTCCTGACAGCCACAGATTTACTGTTCCGTGCAATAATGGCATAATGATTAATAGAATCAAAGACAGTATTCAGATTTAGAATTACTGTGATAAGACCCTTGTCCAGTATCAGCAATTTATTTTCAAGTGAGGTTAATGCAGTTTCTGTGCTATGACCTGGGTGAAAGCTAGACTGTATTTGTTTAAGAATGTAAATTGGTTCTAACTGCAGCCAGCACATTTGAATCAAGATGATGTCGCTTTAGTGATGGCCTCAGTAGTCCAATATGAAAGGGATTTAGCACAATGGCCAGTGATTAAATGTAGGCATACTGTCAATTTTGATGCTACCTAAATGCATTTACTCTCTGCTGTATCATATTTATTACATTATTTTCAGTTTTTGTGTGTGTGTGTGTGTGTGTGTGTGTGCGTGCGTGTGTGCAAGTCTATAATGTTTCTTCATGAAAAAAAAATTGTCAGGTTTTACAAATATTAATATTACAGGGCAACCCTTGTGATTGCAGCTAAGCTCACAAATTTATATAGTGTGTAAATTTGGTTATTATAATGATTAAAAAAAAAATTATGTTTGTATCTGTGCTGACAAATACCTTAACCTGCACACTATAACAGAACATGTGTCATATGTATCAGTCACGTTTGTCAGCATGGAGAATGTCTTCCAAATTCTGCCAGGGGTGTGGAAACTTACATGCACACCTGTATTGTTGTCAGATGCTTCTCGATGAAATTATTACTGGGTTTGTCACTTCGTAAGATTATGGGTGCATACTGACATATACACACACACACACACACACACACACACACCAGTGCCCACACAGTTGAGGAAAAAAATGTACAGTGTATACAACTACTAACATTCAACCATAATAGATTGCCTGAAAACACTCTTGGTACCCACACAAACACTGCCTTGAATCACTGCTCTCTGTTTTCATACATACACTTTTCATTTTGGCAGGGATTTTGCCCTTGACTTTTTTCTCTTGTTGCCTTTGACAGCAGGGTTAAAGAAACCATAATGTGAAATTGATGCGCTGCTTCTGTTGCCTCATAGGGGTCGATAAAATGCAATGGCTAAGTTCAATAAAAATTAAAAAATAGGTCCCACATCAATGAAGGACTTTGCTTGAACAACAGATTTTACTTTCTGTATTAGGTGATCTTACAGTATTCACCATGCTATAACAGTTAATGATATGATGCCAAAATGCTTTGAATAAATCAAGGACATTTCCAGTTAATAGTTTGTGATGTATATATAGCATTAGCCAAGTGACTAATATTGTAGAATTCACATAACTAACTAATAACATAACTGACTGTATATTTGCTCCCCCTGTAGATGTGCGTGTTTTTAATCCACGTTTGTGTTTTCAGAATGAAAGAACAACAACAATGAGAACAACTTGTGAGTTTTTTTAAACAGCACAGTGTTAAAATGGAGTCAGCAATCATTACAGCTGTAATATCGATCTGGTATACAGCATGTTCTCTACTAGTATGTAATAAGTGACAATGAATCAAAACCAGTGGAGGATAATATCCAACCATCCATTAAATAAACCAACCTATGAAATTACTGAGTTAGCCAAACATGTAAATCACACTTCCGCGAGAAACAAATGTGAACATTCACATTATGTGCTGTGAATGATTTAATCATTGATTCCAGAATGTTATTTTAAAAATTCTGAATCCCGAGGAAAGAACCACTAAACATTATCTGTAAAACAGAACTGCAAGCCAAACACAAAGTGCACTGCATCCTTCTGTATTAAAACCTTCAGTGAAGCAAACACATCTTACATTTGTTTAATGTCCCCACTCTTTAATTTGGTTTCACTTTCCATTATAATGTTATATATAAAACATTTTATTTTCCGCATATTCAATTAAACCACTCCATCGCACTTTAAATTTAGGTGTGTGCATATGTAGAACAAATTTTATACAAAAATGACAAATATTAATTCAAAGTTTAACTGCTGGTGCAGTAAATATTTGTACAGCACAGAGCTCTCTAATTTAGCAAAGACGTTGCGAAAATTGGTACGTTTTTATCAGTTGTATTTAGTTTTATTGTACATGATGTTTATACTAATTTTACTTAATGCATGGTTCTTTATTCAGTTTTCTGGTGTTAAAATTCAAGTGTTTAAAACCCTGCAAGGAACGTCTGTGGCTGGCTGTTTCTTGTTTATTTTATGATGATCTTGGTTTTGAAAATAAGTAATCATTTCATGATACAGCTTCTTATTTTGGTCTACATTTTGTTTAGAAAAAGTATATATAAACTTATAAAAGTATATTATAAACTTTTTACTAGGAGATTACCTTGCTACTATTCTTTGAACGGTATATAACCAGTATAAATATAGTGTTCATTAATTGCACATTTCTCAAACAGTTTATCCAGTTCAGGGTCACAGAGGGAGTTGTGCCTAAACTCAGAAATGAGATTGATTGATTTATTAAACTACTTACCTTTCTTTCTCCAATACATTCTCCATTACAGTGTATGCAAATTTTACCCACACAAAACCCTACCCTCTGAGTCTGTACAGGACAGAATACCACATTCGTTGATGCTTACGAGATCCATGAAACTAAAGAAAGACATTTTATGTTACGTGCATGTTGAATTACTCAGACTAAATTGTGAGACATTAAACTACACAGCAAAGATACTGAAATTTAATCCCATCTTTTACTGGCGCTGACATATAATGTGTAACTATGGCATGTAATAATCAGCTCATATTGTCATTGCATGAATATACATTACAACAAGATTTGTTCTCTGCATTTGGCTCCCCCCCCTGGGGGGAGTAATGGGTAGATCCATACAGCACCCAGGGAGCTAGTGCAGAGCGTCATGCTTAAGGACATACCTAACAGCCAGGCTGGGACTTGAGCTGGGAAATCTCCCCATCCGATCATCATACTCTAACCACTGAGGCACCAGGCCACATCTAAGCTTTCCCATTAACTGAATATTGCCACTTTTTCCCCCATTTATGGCCTCAATCATTATGCAGAGTGGATCACAATTTTACAGAGCAAATTTCATTTGTATCCTTGAAAGTCTGACACATTATAAATATTTTAAAAAACGCATGTTTAAAATATATATGCACTTCAAAAAGGTGTCTTATCTTTGATTATCTAATAGTAACTTTTTCCCAGTCAGCAGTATGTTAAAATGGACAGCAGAAATTCTGCAGTACAGAATTACCACACTCCCTGTTATAAAAAAAAATTTCCATTCCTGATTGTACATAGGCAGAGGCACATGTGCACACACACACACACACACACTTGATTGAAGTTAAATTGCGATATTCCAAGAAGTATTCAAACAGCAGTTAGCAGGATTATAATTTATTTGTTCATTTAAATAGACATTGCAATAGTTCATCATTTATGCATATAATGTATCACAAATAACTTTAAATATATTAAAAGTGTTCAGACACTTGAGAAATAAAAATAATGCTCTTTATTTTCTTTTTGCATAATGCTGTTGTTACCCTTGTGTATAATATATAATAAGCATGGCTCAGTCTTGGAACACAACCCTTAGAGCATGGCTCACATTTAAAACCACTAAATGCATACCTTTAAGTTCAATATAATAGCATTAGGCACTAAGCAAAAAAGTAATAATAATTAAATAAAACAGAAATCAATAAGAACTACATATGTATAATGTTACTGACAAATTCTGTATAATAATTTAAAATAGTATGCCCCACAATTTTACCTTTTTCTCTCATTTTTCCTATTCCCTTTTTTTTTTTTGTCCTGCAGGCCTAATTGTAGGAACCGTAACTGCATGCTGGATGCCCAATCAAATTCGCCGGTTGATGACAGCAGCTAAGCCCAAAGCGGATTGGACACTGACCTACCTGAGGGTCTACACCACCCTCCACCCCATTGCTGACACTTTTTTCTATTTCAGCTCAGTGATAAATCCGTTCCTCTACAATTTCTCGTCCCGTCAGTTCCGTCAGGTGTTTGTCCAGGCGCTGCGGTGCCGCCTGACTATCGAACATGCCAATAAGAGGAACCTGAGGAGGGCGAACATGCGCTCAGCACGCCAGATGATCCTGCGCTCCCTCAGGCGCAGCCTTCCAGCTCATGGAAGAGCCAGGGCCAAAGAAACGACATCCCCACTAAATGTTGCCAACAGCTCTGCTGGCTGCCATAATGTCAGTCCATCAGAGCCATTAAACCTCAGCACTACGCAACAGAATACTGAGACCTCCGAGAGCGAGATCTGAGACTCGGTGATATCGCTTTTGGGAATCTGCTAGTGAGAGAAATATATGACGTATGCCAGGATTAATTTCATCAGTATTAAATATCTTCTAGACATCTTAATACATGAACGGTAACATAACGTTTACCACACTAATGCCTTCCGATTTCTTTACTCATTCAAACAGACAAGAGCAAGCGAAGTTTCCTTATTATTTAGCAAATTAAGTGACAGCTTCTCAGAAAGGGGCAGTGAAAATGTTGACAGGGACTTTTGTGATGTCAGAACTGCATTAGTCAGCTGTCCTTTAAAAAGATCAGTCATTCTAAGATTATTGGAGAAACCCGTCAAACAACCATAGAAGTTGATCTGAGGGCAGATCTTCAGTGTTCCAGAGATCCATTGATGTCTTCCCTCAAGTTATGTAGGTTGAAAAATAATGTATTACAATAACATTTCAATTCTGTTTGAAGGTTTTAACTGCATTAAAAACATCATATTGCTTCTTCTATCTGTGCAATGACAAATAAAGCATTTATTTATAATTTATATATTATTTATAGCCACTGGTTACAAGATTATTTGTACTACTCATGACTACAAAATGTCAAGCGTATTTTGAAATGGAAATGTCCCACACCTCACATTAGAATGTGTTGTTCTGCCAAATTCTGTCAAACATATTAATAATTCTTGAAACCGCATTCTCTGAGCTGGTTCTAATTTATTTTAATAAAAGTGTTGTATACAAGAATATTAATTAAAATAGACATTTTGGTTGCTGCGTATTTTTTTAGTGGCCGCGATGTGTTAACTGAAGTCTTAAGATGAAACTAGCCTACATTCAACTTATACCTTACAAAAAAAAACAAATAAAAAAAAGAGCAACAACAAGAGATTTCCACCATTGTTATAAGAGCAAACTGAAATACTCAGTTACTTCCTGCGCTCCAGCTTTTGTCACTGTGAAACATTGGTTTTTTTTTTTTATCACAGAGACATCAGAACGGTTGCCATGTAACTGTATCGTACAAGTAAACAAACTGGAAAATAAACAAATACGGCCCATAGTTACTTGTCAAAATACAGCTTCTACAAAAAGCAGATTTGTAAAGAGTCTTGGGGGTGCCCCTATGTCAGCAGTGGGGGGAGTGAAAAAAGGACGGTGGCAAAGTGCGCGCGCCAGTAAACCGGAGGTGCCGAGGATGGGATGGGCCGCTTTTTCAGACGCGGTCCGTTGCAGAGCGGTGTGTTGCAGCAGCTGATGCAAACTGAGTGCAGCTTGCCGGTGCAGAACTGCTGGTACCCCGATGAGGCGATGAGGCAGGCGCCGGAAGAGGCACAGGACTTACGGTAATGAATCCCTGCAGGAACAAAGAACGACTGTCAGAAGCTCTTAGGGCACAGCTGGCCAGCACATGAGTTCAGACCTGTAGGCTTTATCATAGCTTTCAATTAGCATCTCATTTAAACCTGAAGGCCCCCAGTCGTAGGAGGGCAGGAACAGATGAAAAGCTGCATGCCTTGCGGCACTTGCACCCTCCCACCAATGCACTAGGTACAGGAGTAAGTCTGTCACCTATGCACCCCAATTTTTTGTTTTATAACCATGAGGTTTATGTTCGCAGTGTTTGTGGGGGAGTTGATGAGCCCAGGGACACAACCTCTTGAAACTGCAAAGGCAATGAATGGAAGAAGCGTGTACCAGGGAATGGAAAAAACGAAATCCTCATAAGGGCTTCTGTTTTTCGAAAAAAAGAAGTCAAAATCCACAAACGCAATGACACAGGCTAAATCCAAGGTCCCACACTAAACATTCAAATTAATAAAAAATAGGAATGGATTACGTAATATAACCTTGTCTCACTGAAGCCAGCATAAACCCATCCCTCTGCCCTTGGAGTCTAATAATTAACAGTCTAATTTAAAAATTTTGTCTTACGAAAGAACACAAAGTGGGCACTCAGTGTCTAATAGGTATATGGGTTACATCAAGGAATGCAGGCCTTCTTGCCTCATGGCTGCTGCCAGTCACAAGAATCATGTTGCTTCAGCAACCATGAAGCACTTCTCCCAGGGCTGCTCTACACTCCCTTAATGGAGCACCCCACTGTGAATCCTTAAATGATGCCTTTCAATACCAAATCCAATTTCTGTCCAAAAAACAGGGCAATTAAAATGACCCACACTCTCTCTACACTGAATGGCATTTTTTCTACGGCACCTTAATGTCAAATGCTATGCATAATGGGGTTTTAACACGTAGATCAGTTAAGGGGCAAAGATTTAGCTAAAAAAGAAATCAATAAACAGTTTAGTCTTTTTTCACATTACAATAAACAACAAATAATGAAAGCTGTTACTATCAAGCAATGTCAGATTCTGTTTTTTCATTTCAATCCGCCTTTCTGAGCATTGTTTTCTGCACTAAATTTTTCAATATCCAATTGTGCAGACAATTCCCTGATGGACCTTTTGTCTGTTACAGCCACGGTTGCAGCATAACATTGTCAGCGTGAAGTGAAAATACTCAGTGCTTAAAAATCCAAACTGTAACCACACAAAATGCTATCTAAATAAATTACAGCTGCAGAAATAGCATGGCGGGTTAAAAAAGAAGATGCATTCAAGACATTTTTCCTTTATGTCCTTTACATGTTTGTTATACAGAAGCTGTTACCAATCCTGAACTACAAAAGTCAAAGGTAGAAACTGCAATCAATGTTTTATTTCTTCTTTGCATACAAACATTAAAAAATGGGCAAACTTACTACAAAAAAAAACAAAAATCCAATGCATAGCCTAGGTCAGTGCAAAAAAATAAGAAATCATACATCGCTGTCTATCACTTACAGTGTAATACAGTGACTTAAAGAGATTATTTTAAATATCTACCTGTTGTCACTAAATTAAAGTAACAGCTGAATCAAGCAATAATTAATAAAAGTAATAATAAGTGGGTGAAAACATTATCGAGATCCATAACCTTTCAGTTACCCATGATAACCCAAGCATAGCAGAAACGTGTGTATCAGCATTTGTCTACCCAAAGAAACACACACTGTTTCCAGTAGTTACTCCATTCAAGAATTGTATTGAAACAACTGACGCAATCATATGAATTTTACTTTGAGTGACACATTTTAAAGGATTGTATTTCATCGATCATCTGGCTTTCTAAAAGCAATTTTACAAACAAAAATATTCTAATTGTGTGCTGGAGTCCAAGAATAAAAACATGTACTGAATTAAATGCACAACTTTTTGGAGCAGATTGAAAACCATCATATAGGAAAGTCTTTTCTGCTGTCAGGCAACATGACAGTCTGCTAATGCAAGACAATGGCTTTCATTGTGTTTTAGTGCTAAGTGGTGACATCTGGAACAAGCTGCCAATTAATGCCTCGGATTATAGCAATTCTGCTTGACAGTACTAACAATCCCACTGTCTGCTAGTTCTCAGGCTGGTTCAACCTCTATTTTCCAATACATTTAAAATGCTTAAAGTGACAGCATCAAATTCATGAGATTTTCATCTAAGCTTGCAGTTAATTGTTTAATGAAGATAACATCTGTACTGTAAGGGGTTATTTGCACTTCCATCCATACACAGGAATATTGTGAAATTACACGTTGTCGTGCAGAAATTTCTGACAAATTTATTCAAATGGTAAAATGTGTTTTCGTGTTTTTTTTCCATGTTAAAATTTTATAATCTCGGCCTTAAACATGAAACAGAACTGACTTAGAAGTCATAAACATTTATATATGTTTGTGACTGTTCCAAAGGGCAACTATGTAGACTGTCAGAGCAGTTAAGGAAAATATACATTAGGCACAATTACAACACTGTGGTTATTAATACACATGGATATTCATTCACATATATGTAGGACAACTCTGCATTGACTATATACTGACTACATTTTTGTACGAGTGTAAGACTGCCACCGATTAGTTTCCAACTAAAATACTAAAGCTGTCCAAGGACTCAGTATCAGTAAAATAAATTATTAGTAAACAGTTAAGCAACAAAGTTAACTAGTCTAAACAACAGAGAGTCAATCTCAACATTTGGGTCATGTGACAGTTTATGAACACTGCAAAACCAAATTTAAAGTTTTATTTGTATACTTTAGCCACATATATATTGACAGTACCGTGATGATATTATTTAAAAAGAAAAATTGTCAAGGATACAAAATAGTCTTACTTCAAAATTACTTTTTGGGTTTCTATAGTACATTCATCTGCAATCCTTCTGAAGCTTTACTCATGCATGAAGAAAAGGGACCAAGGAAACATATCACGCTGCAAATCTCTAAACCAAATCAAGTCCACTTAAAAACATTGAATTCTCCATTACTGTTCCAGACAACTGTGTAATAAATAAAGAAAGCTACTGACCTGGAAAACCCAAAGGAATGCAATAATAAATGTTTGTTTTTCTAATGACTTAATTTGTAAAGAAAACACTGGATATATTGCACGTAGTCCTGTAATTTATAATTATTGTACTAAATAATATGGAAAAAAAAAAACAATCTTGTGTCCCTTTATTGTACTTACACATTTTTAAACGTTATTTAAAAGTTATTATTATCAAAATGACTGCAGTCAAGCTGCAGATTTTATGACTGTTACCTTAAATGATTCTGTATTCATACGCGCAAACTGGATATTTCGTTTGTTTTGGGAAACGTCTTGATCTGCAGCCTTGCGCTGCGCATCGCCACACATCTGAATACAAGAATTACCCCCACCTGCTCATTATCTATTTTACTAAACCCAGGCCACTAAATAAACAATGACTAGCTGGAGGAGTGAAAGCTGTTTACAACGCTGGTCTTACATTAACATGTTATTTTATGAAGATTTTATGAAGAATTTTTTAGCCTGTAGATAAGTTTCTTTTGAAGCTAAATAACATTCTATAAATTCCTCAGGCAACCACACAAGGCAATAATTTTCCCTTTCACAGCAGGAATATGATGCTATATGTTTATCAATGTTATACGCAGACAGCTGCAAAGTAAACTCTACTGATATATGCACAAGAACATGAACAAGATATATACCTTGCTAATAAAAGCAGTGACTAACTAGAACATTGACAACGTAATTCTAAAAAACGTCAACAATATGCCACTTTGATCAACATTACAACCCATGACAGAGTTATGTAGTATCGTCTACAATATTTGTGAAAAAAATCTAAAAAATCTGTCTCTGTAAGAGAGCAAACCTCCCCCCAAAAAAAAAACTTCCCTTCCCTTTTCCCTTCACAATGACCACTGTCATAGAGCCAAGTAGATTTTTACGTTCAAGTTTCTAGACACAATATTGACATCGTAGGTGTTCTGCCCTTAGTAGACAATTATTATTTCTAGTTTAGGTAGGAGAACTTATTAGTTATTGTCTTAAACTGAGTTGCACTGGAGAGGTACAAGCCTACGGAAATTTAGGAACGGAAGCTATGTGGGAATTAAACTAATCCACAGGGGGTAGGTGGGCATGGACCATATCCCCCACAGATACATAGTAATTAACAGTGTAAGTTAATTGTTAATCACTATATACCTGAGGGCAAATGTTTCATATATATATATATAGATATATATATGAAACAATTATATAGATTGTTTATACATATATATAAACAATCCAGTGACAAGAGTCATTTTATTATGTAGTTCCCTCTGTGCACTATGATAAACAGTTATTAATAACATTTATTTATTAATTTATTTATTGGTAAACCAAACACACTTAGCAATTCTGTGTATCTGATTTTCCATTTCACCGATTTTTTGTTTCCTGATACATGCTACTTTGTAATTAGTATGACCTATAGTCTAGCTTTTATTTGTGTAAGATATGAAAGTTACCTGAAAGTTACTTTCAGATCAACCACAGGTCATAATAACAGAGAGAAGAGTTTGTGGTATATACTGACCGTACTGTGATGTTATGTGGCCAAAGTTAACCAACTTTAAATTTGGTTTTGAAGTTCTCAAACTGTCAGAGTCAATAGTTGAATTTTTACAGCGAGCGAACCAAAACTCCCTAAAAACCCATTACGAACGTATTCTACACATCAAGCACTAAGTATTAATATGATTTCATACATTAACATGCTTATGTAAAATTCAATACCTGGTCATGCCTGCCTGTCTTATCTGTGGGCATCATTATTCTCTGTGCAAGATTTCCATAAGATCTGAGATTGGTCTGCACATTAGACATAAAACAACAAAGGATTGTGTTGCTGGACGAGAAACACTTGGCATTTGGTGTACTCAACAGACAAAATTATAAAAAAAAAAAATTTAATAAAAAATGTTTCCCCATCTTTACTTGACCTCTATAACCAATTTTCAGACAATACAAAAACAGTCTTGGGCAGAAAAATGACTAAGTGGAAGATGCTGTCCACTCACACCTCATGGGTCAGGGGCTTGTGTGTGGGGTCTGCACATTCTCTCTACACCTACATAACTTTCCTCTGCTTACTGTGTTTTCCTCCTACATTTCAAAGACAGGTTCAATGCAACTGGCCACTCTCAATTTGCCACTAGCTTTTGTGAGTGTGCAGTACTGCCTAGTGCCTTTGCATTGCCGGGGTTTCTTCTCTGGCCCCTTGTGAACCTTGTTGAAAACAAGTTTGAAAAAGCAAATGGAAAAGGTCTTACTTCTATAAAAATTTAGGTTAACTTGATCTGGCACTATGTGGAAACTAAAATTGTGAAAGTTTAAAAGTTTAAAAACACAGTGCTGTGTGCTCCCTTCCTAATGTATGTTATTTTTACATGTTTGTCATGCCAGTTAGTTGTGGCTCTTTAGGCATAATGTAATATTAGACAAATGAAACCTGAGCACCTCATTGTTATTATTACTTATTAAAGAAACAAAGACATTCGACACTCATATTACCCATGTGAAAAAAGTAATTACACTCTTAATTGCTGAAAACAAAATTTAGCAAATTTAATGCAGTGGTGCCACAATATAACACGGTCTTTGGGGTCCACATTCTATTGAAGCGAATTGTAGCGTTTCAATATAACGTACCAATGCACACTTAATTTCTAACTGGCTGATTGAAAATAGCCTGAGGACGGTAAACCTCCCTCATACTGTCTTGACATCACAGTAAAGTAGGTGGCACACAGTTTGTCGAAGCACGTGACCAATGACATTCCAGAGGAGATGAAAAAAAAAAAAATCTGCCAAAATACACCAGTCTGGACAAGCTTATAGACCCATGCCTACAGTTCTGAACTACAGCAGGAGCCATCATCTTTATATGGGAAACACTTGGCTTGGTGGTACATTTACCCAGGAGGAACCATGAATTCTTTTTCCTAGAAAACAGTATGGCCGGTTATCTGTTCGTGAGCTGAAACTGAAACGTATTTGGATTATGCAGCAAAATGATCCAAAACACAAAAGCAAATGTAAATCTGAATGAATAAATGGAAATAAAATTAAAGTTCTGCAGCTGTTAAGTCACAGTCATGGCATGAACTGAAGAGAACAGCTCTGGAAACACCTGAAATAAACGGCTCGTGCTGGGAAACAGATGTTTCTGAAGTCCTTAACGGCAGCGTGAAGGACTGGTGTCAAAGTAGACAGAACGTGGATGCAGGTGTTGCTGTTAATGGGGCTGCAACCAGTTTTTCACATGATCATATGACTGCTGTTTTCTCTATTCCTTAAACAAATGTAAAATAAAGGTTAAAATGTGTTGTACGGCCCTGTGGTGGGTTGGCGCCCCGCCCTGGGTGTCCCCTGCCCTGTGCCCTGGGATGGGCTCCAGGTTTCCCCGTGA
>JABJVR010004181.1:0-52097 GCA_025773905.1 Chitala chitala
TTGTTTCTTTTTTTTCTTTTTTTTTTTTCAGTCTCTCCCCCCCGGCTCACCGTGTTTTCTACTCTTTTTGGCTTTTTTTTTTTTTTTTTTTTTTTTTTTTTTTTTTTTTTTTTCTCCCCCGTTCTCCATGTCGAACGCTCGACTGTAACTCCACGTTCCCACAAAGCCCTTACTTACCCCTAATCGCTGTTCAGGGCTCTGGGGTACAGGGACTGCACCCATGTTTGCTCACACGGCGATGTTCCCGCCTCCTACCGACAAGAGCAAGATTCCCAACTTGTTGTAGTTCAGGGCACAGACGCCTAGAGATGGTGTCCACCGGCTGCATTTCTAACAAATGTCCGTGGCAAATGAAATCCATGTGGGTGAAGTGAGGTGCATGGCGATGTTAATCCCCATCGATCTCCTGCACTCTTTGTTGTCCTCGCTGATGTCTTTGTCCTGGTGTCGCAATCTGAATTTCTGTGATTTACGTTGTCCTTTAAGATGAGGGTTCTTGTCCTTGGGATTTTGGGTTGGTTTTTAAATACCTAAATAACTATTTAAATATAGTTGGTTTCCTTTATTAATACTATGTGCATTTATTTTTTGCATTTAATACGTTATTTTCCGAAGGGGTCCGTAGGCTTCCACAGACTGCCAAAGGAGTGCAAGACACAGAAAAGTTTACGAACCCACGCTCTGAGCTTTGGCCAGAGTGGTTTGGTTGATGTGAACATGTCTGTATTCCTTTGAAGGCTCTTCCATCACATCATCACGATCTTCCTCTGTGGTCCGAGCAGTTCTCCAGCTCGTCTGTAATTTTCTGCATTAAAGCGCTGTGGATTCTGTAATTATTTTTCCCATAAACCCCTCGAGCATGTAAATAGCTGGTGGTTAATTCACTTTTTTTATTTTAATATGTGGGTTTCCTAATGCTAGGCGATAATGCAGCTTCCCA
Source organism: Chitala chitala (assembly GCA_025773905.1). Taxonomy (NCBI): domain Eukaryota; kingdom Metazoa; phylum Chordata; class Actinopteri; order Osteoglossiformes; family Notopteridae; genus Chitala; species Chitala chitala. Next base: position 941 of record JABJVR010004181.1, read on the forward strand.
AGGCAACAAGCCCTCGGTGGTTAGTGAACCCAGGCAGCTCACTGCCATGCCCACCCTGCAGGCGCTACATTGACTTCTGCCCCTGAGCTGTCCATACCCTGGAGCTTCTTGGGATATTTCCACTGTTTTCTGAAGGAGGATATGCATGGGGCTAACAGATGTGCCCCTCCCACCCCCCATCTTTCCAGATGCCGTGGGCCTGTTGTCATCCCAGGGTTCCCAATGAAACCCCAGTGACACATCAGCATTCACACACCCGAACGAATCTGCTCTGCCTCTATAATGTGTGTGTTGTCACCCCCAAGCCCCAGGACCCCTTTCACTACCACAATACCTGCCACTACACACTAATCTGGGCACAACAAACAACCATCCCGCTGATTGTTTCTGATGCCATAGTAATATTGCTTATAATAATAATAATAATAATAATAATAATAATAATAAGCTAGTTAGTTCAGCTTGAGTGTTTTTGGTGCTTTTGTGTTAACGAACAGCCATAGATTTTCTATAGGCCATATTTATTCACTCGCCCAAACCTCATAAGCCTTTAACCGCACATAAATTAGCGGAAGACATGTCTTCCATTAATAAATGAAAAGTAAGCAGTTTGCCAAATTCTTTCCGGGTTGGATATATATTAGAGCCCCCCTGTTGTTTTTACGTAATATACTTAATTGCTTTGGTTCATTTGCCAATTTACCAGTCTATGATTTAAGTGACAGTGTGTAATAATGGTAAATATAAATCTGCTTTATTCAATGGCGTGGTTTTCATGCAGCCAGTGTGAGAATGTTCTCCTGGTTTATGAGTTATGTAAGTGTAAAGTGGGTGAGGATCGGATGTTTGGTTTTGTGCATCAAACACGTTTGTTCTCTTAACTCTAGTTCTGGCCATCTCTAATGGCATTCTGCCGTCATTCCTCTGATTCCGCCTCCAACCCCGCAGGACGGCGGCCTCCTGGTCAACAACCCCACTGCTGTGGCCCTCCACGAGAGCCAGTGCCTGTGGCCCAACACGCGGCTCCAGTGCGTGGTGTCGCTGGGAACGGGCCGCCTGGAGACCGCTGGCCAGCACAGCGGCACGCACACCAGTCTGAAGACCAAGCTGAGTCACGTCATCAGCAGCGCCACGGACACAGAGGGTACGGGACGCCACAAGCGAGGGGGCTCCTGTGACGCTCGCTAAGCGATGTTAGCATGTCATCAACTTGTCAGGAACGTGACGTTAACCAGTCGTTAACAACGTTGACTTATTTCACCCTTTATTAGCAGCGTTTTTCACAACCGCCCATTAAATCAAAATGTTTTTTCTTATTTTCCCCCAGAGGTCCACACGATGTTGGACGCCCTCCTGCCACCGGACACCTACTTTCGCTTCAACCCGTGCCTAAGCGAGGATGTCCCGTTGGACGAGCCGCGTGGGGAGAAGCTGGCCCTGCTCCAGGCTGACGGCGAGCGCTACCTGGGACGCAACGAGCGCAAGATGTGCAGGGCTGCAAGACTGCTGCTGCGCGATAAGGGCGCCCTCCAGAGGCTGGCTGAGTGGGCTGCGCTCAAGAGGGACTCGTATCAAGGCCTACAGCGTGTACCCTTCCTCTCCAGGTCCTAGAACGTGGAAACAGGGTTTTCCTGACTTTGTGTTATCTACCTGAGCATTAAAAGAAATTAACTTCCTAATTCTTCACCTCATTGAAAGAACTTTATTAAATAATAAGTCACTTTTTGACCTGTGGAGTTAGCAAAGACCTCTGGGTAAAATTCTTGAGTACCTTTGATCCTGGTCCTCAGATTATAGTCCGTCTAGCTCACGGAAATTAATAGACACCAGGTTTTTACGATTCACCGTCAATGGTTGCTTCTGCAAAGAGTGGGAAAATGTTCCCATGCTTTCAGAAGCGCTGATGATTTGCAAGTTGCAGAGCAGAGGTCTTTGCTTACGGAGCTCATCTTGTCCAGCATTGCTCTGCGCTGGTGCTGCTATTTCTGGGCCCAGATAGCAGGACCTTCTGCTTTGTCCATACAGATGCAGACCATGCGTCCACCCAAGGGTCAAAGGCCATAATTCCAGAACTACTGATCTTGCAAGAACAGTATGTTCTTGAGCATGCAAGAACAAGCTTACCATGACTGAATGTTTACTTTGTTTGACTGCAGGGTATGTTTATCAAAAAAAAAAAAAATCTGTGATTTATTTAATTTCATCTTTTATCGTGTTGGTTTGTGCTGTACACTGCCTCTTATCTCTGTGAAATTCAGCTATTTATTTTTACACTTTAATGAGTCACTCAAGGAGTAACACTCATGTGTCCTGCTTTACCAAGTGTTTGGCTAACATGGGTAAAATAAAACCACAGTAGACGCGTCCGTGATGGTCTTGAATCGAAACATTTCTGTAGCTCTCCGAACAGTACCAGCTGCATCCTGAGTAAATTTTTGGTGTCGGTCCACTTTCTCTGTGTTCATTGTCTTTTTACAGTCTAAATTTTCTCATTCCTCATTTAAAGCAGCTTTTTATGCAGTTGTGCAGTTGTGTGTTTTAGCAGAGAGCTTCAGAGCCGCTTTCGCCGGCCTCCGGGTGGGACTTGAATCAGGTTTTCAATACAACTGTAACCAATATGCTACCCCACTCAAGGCACGCTGAAAGAGAAGACATTGTATAACTTAATAGACAGCATGTACCCTGCATTGCACCTGTGTACTATATTACCATTGTACTGCAATTACAAAGTTCATGTGTAAGAAATGGTGTTGTATTACGTTTGTGTTTTTTGCATCCCTTGTTTTGGACAGGATGTATCTGTGAGGGCAATTATTTGCATGAGAGGATAGTGCTACTGTGAGGAATTTTTTTCTGCATATTATTAGCGCTCTGAAGCAGTCTGTTTGCTGTTTGCTATGCAGTGCTGATGACAGGAATAGTGTTTTTTTTTTTTTTTTTTTTTCTTCAGCACGTGAACCCTGCTTCTTCTAAGCAACCATGCAGCAGCCACTAAATACTAGCACATTTAGCAGTTTGGGTCTGACTGCTGACAACGAAGAGGGAACAAACAATTAAACGAACGACTGGTCGCACACCACAGCTGTTTATTTAGCTAATTTCCTGTTCCTATATATAGTGCATAAGTACAAATTTGTCAAATTAATTAATTAAAGCAATTTCCTCAGTACCACCTCGGGGGTTGGTATTTTTGGCTGGCTGTGGATCTCTGCCACCTGATTGGTTGGGAGGTCGGACGGGAGAGGCGGATGGGGAATGGAGCGTGCGCGTGTGAATGGGCTTGCGGAGGAGGCGTGTCCTGTGCGGTTCTGCCGGGGGACCAAACGAGCTTCTCCGCCCTGCGGGCAACCGTGCGGTGGTCAGGTAAATCAGCATCAACACAACAAACCATAACTAAACTTAAGTTTGATAGATGCATCTTAATAAAGATGCGAAGAACCATTTTATGAAGGCTCAGAGATTTAATTGCTTATGAAAAAATATGAGATAGTGTTTCATAAAGATTTGCTGTGACAGTCAATGACCTTAAAGTCAAATGGAGTGTGTGGTTCTTACGAGGTTTGCGGATACCTTAACTGGAATGTGACGGCGCATCGCTGAAGTAAAGTTAAATTAGCAGCTCGGCTCCATGCAAACAGGCAGATACCTCGGGAGTAAATGATTTTCACCAGCGTTGCCCAGAAATGAGTGCCTGGGCAATTCTCATTATGTTGTCTGTCATGCTGTCTGTTGTCTAAGATGTCTAATTTGGATGTCAGGGCTGTAAAGACCTTACCCACCCCCCCTCGGTGAGAGCCCTGAGCTGCATTGTCAGTGCATCTCTTTTTATGCTCCACATTCAGTAAAAGGTTATAAAAACAACTCTGAAAAGCCACTTTTGTTCTCCATTGATGATTTTCAGATGATTGAGGTCTCAGCATCCAAACAATCAGCTTAAGGAGTTTATCTGCTTTAATGACCCATGCAAAATTGGCACAGTTCTTATTGTCCCACAAGCTGTAATGGCTGAATGGGCGTCATGGCTAAAGAAAGGGTACTGACATTTCCTTTGGGGTGCGGTTAGCCTTTCTATCAATACCAAATCTGCTACTTGTAGTCTTGCCTACTGTTTACAGGTTAATCAGGTTTACGTGACTCTGGTACCTACCAACTGGGTAACTGCCTTAAAGAACATTCTGTGAGGTGTGCAGGCAGATGTTTTTTTCTCAATTTCTAGTCCAGAGCCAGTGCGTTTGGTTTATATACTACAGCAGATGTGTAGTTCAGGGACCTAAGTGACCTCTCTAATGGTGGATGAAAAGTGAATGTTCTACTTCGGCCGTGATTTAATTACCGTTCCGAGCTCAGACCACAGAAAAAATTTCTGACCTAAATATCGAGTGTGAATAACTTGTATACTATTATCTAATTGTAATCTAGTGCTTCCAGACATGACATTCTCAAAAAAAAATCCTTTTAAGTAGTCTGCCATGCCTTACAGCCATCAGCCAAGTATCACAAGAGACAATAATGTAAAATCACCTTATTAATAAAAACCTCTGGAAGTCCAAAGCTGACTGGCTGCCCAACCCCCATTGGCATGCTAACATTACACAACATTGTACAATTTAATAATTTTAAGTACTGTCTAACTCTGAATTCCCATAAGCCCATGTGCCAGGGGTGAATCCTTATGTCAAACAGAGGTTTAAATGTATAGGTTTAACCAAGTTACCCGTGAATATAAGCTTGTGCTTCAGGTTTGGCCATGTACATAGCCAGAGTTGTGGCTGAGATGTTAACAGGAACAGTACGGCACCCCTGCTGTCCCCCATCTGCTGTCTCGTGAGCTTTTTGACCTGAGAGACGTTGTCCCAGTCAGCTGGGTTCTGTTCAGCTGCTTTTTTTCTTCACAATGCACCAAAGGAAGTCACAGCATTATCCAGCTCAAACGGACGTATGTTTCAAGGAGAAACAGGCTTCAAACGCTGCTTTTATCTTGGTTTTGAAGCCCATTTTTTAAAACAATAAAACTGAAATAGTAATTTGATAGTGTTCCCCCACTTGCCAGTGATGTCTTGTGGCAGGGTTATCTGGGCTGCTTAAGAACGGTGTTCCAGTGTATTCTCTCTGGTGGATATGTGAAGTCCCTCTGATGTAATGATGTAGATTCATGTTCGTGAGTACAGTTCTCTGCTGAAGATGCCATCCCTCCTCCCTCATGCCTTTTCTGACTGATGAACCTTTCCTGAGTGATTTGGTAGGCCTTGGAATACCACAGTAACACAAGCTTTGCTCCTCTGTACCACACAATCACTACGTGCAGGAACCATGCCATATCTGACAGTATACTGTTGTCTGGAGTAATGGGGTAGCTTGATCTGGGCTCAAACCCATGTGATCACAGTCCACAGGGAGTAACCAGACAGGAGAATTAGCCCACTGAGATTTAGACCTGAGTCCCCTGTCTAGGGAACTAATTGGTCTGTAATATTTCAGCTATGTATTCATAGCTTTAAACAACTGTGCACTTTCATAAATTTCGAACCATACAAACCATCTCGGTGTCTTACGTCAAGTGAACAGTTACTATTCGTGGTCCCAAAATTAGGCTGAAAATCCAGGGCGTATGTGCCTTATCAGTTAGGTGCCAAAATTCTGGAATGAGTTACCCCTTATTATTACACAAGCAGCGTCTCTGTCTTTGTTTAGGACACATTCTAAGGCATTTTTATTCACACAGGCTTTTCATGTATTTTGAAATTTTGCAAATTGTTCTTCACGATTCATAGCCATGCTGAGGGTGGTTTAATTTTATATTACTGTTTGGTCTTTAATTGTCCTCTCATTAATTGTGATGTTTTAAATTTAAATTTTCAGTTTTAAGCTTTGACCATTTTAGTTATATTTCATGGTTCTTGATAGTATACTGTTGTAGTTTTGCTTGTGTTTTTAATGTCTATGATACTGGTTCGTTGTAAAACACTTTGGTTAATGAAGTATTTTAATGTGCTATACAAATAAGTTAACACTGACATTGATACATTATCCTGACACAGGTTTCCACCCTAGTGGACCTACCTACCTCACTATACACTGGCTTGGTTAAACTGTCTAGACTGAGGACAGTGAAGATACGTGAGTGCTCTTCAGGTAAACATTTTGTTGCTCTGCAGGTGTCTCGCCCCAGGAGATCCAGCACAGAAAACCTGCCTTTTCTGACTTTTCTGCGATTAAGCTTCACTGCTTTAAAGGCGTTTCAAAGCTGAGGTGGTGGATTCCACTGACGGATTCATGCTGACCAAAAATACAGTCTAACTCACTACCTCAACTGCCTTCAAGGCATTTCAAGGCAGTTGAGTTAGTGGAATTAATAATTTGCTTTCAGCTAGCAGTTTTAAAAATTGTTTTAGAATATCCCCCTTGGCTCTGGTTGGAATCCTGTTTGAATTACCCCTGGCTACTCTTGACTGTCACATAAATTGACTAAAAATCAATTTTGTCAGAGCCAGCAAAACGCCTGAGACATGAACATGACTATGATGATTTTACTTTGACTCAAAATTGACAAATAAGGGTGTATTCACGTGCACAGATAATTCTATCGGTCAGGACAAAATACATACTGTATATACGCTTATGATAGTTTTTCTATGTAAATTGTCTGGTGTTACTGCGTTCGGTTGCTGCAGGATTGCCGCTGGACAGCGCCACCGCTTTATGCGTCATGCGTGGGGAGGAGTGAGAGGGTTCCCGCTGCCACCAGCCGCCCGTGTCGCTTCGCCCCCGCTGGCGCGGAGCGTGCGCACTGAGACTGAGGCTGGCAGCTTTAAGCACGGAGCTGGTGGGAGTGAATCCGACACAGTAAGCGAGGCAGAGCGCTGCTCGGAAGGAGAGGCGCGTCCGGCTCTGCGCACCTGGGTACCAAGCAGCATCCGTCCGGGTTTACTGTGCACGGTGAGCAACACTGATGTGTGTGTGTGTGTGTGTTTTTTTTTCTGCGGGCTACGCGCCAAATATGTAGATTAATGTATCTGTCCATTGGGTTCGCCTTTGGCTGTAACGTCGGAGATGTTTCCCAGTGTAATATTGCGCATTTGATGCAATCGATGCCAAGAATGGGGAGGGGGGGTCTAGTTGTGGTTTTCCTCATAGCAACGAATTGTACTGCGGATATTTACCTGTATATCGCAGGTGTGAATGGATAGGCCGCGAATAACGGAGCCAAATAGATATTGCCAGTGGCCGGCGTGTATCTGTAGGTATGGTTTTATTTATCAATGGCGACAGTGGTTGTTACAAGTGTCCCACGTTGGGTTATAAGAGAGAAAAAATTGCACGTCTGTGCACATCGATTTCTTGTTTACGATGATGTATGTCTCCCTGAATATATTTCGGCTTAAAAGACTTCAAAATGAATGCATGCCTTGTCTGTCCGTTTCACGTTTATTTCTTACCGATGACAGTGCGAGAATGCATGCCGTGTAACGCAATGGATTTTGCACAAAATCAAACGCAGATATTCATTCTTATGAAATATTGTTCTTTGCAAAAGCGTAGACGTAAAAAGACTGTTGCAAGGCGGGTTCGTATATTTCAGATTTTATTGACATTTCAGATTATGGACAGAATAACCTGATTGATATGTCTCCTGCAAACCCGATTGCGGTATGTTTTAGGGTCCTGTATCCCCATACATGTTACAGTTGATGGTTATTCGGATAATTTACGATACTTTTTGTTATTTCCTGTTTAATGCTATTATTACGGTAATTTTATTATTACTTTTATTTAATGCAATGGTTTCGTGGCTCGCAATTTAATATTTCGCGTATTTATATCGGGGCACATTTCTAGGATAAATTTGTATAGGTTGTACCTTAAACACTGTCATGTTGATAAACTCTGGGCACTATACCTGAGCACTATTCCTCATCCTAGTTGAAAACAGCTGCTTTCGCAAATCGCTGTAGTTAGATTAGTTTGATGTGTGTGTGTGTGCGTGTGTGTGTGCGTGCGTGCGTGCATGAGCGTGTACAGTAATTTTTAAAAAATCTTTCCCTGTAATACAGATCCGTTCTTTTGTGCTTACAATGACATACCTGGCCCACTACATCCATATTGTAAAGCGCAGGATATTGAATTTATGTGCTGTGAACTGGTCCAGAAGGCGCTGGTTCAATAAAGCGATGCTAACTGTCACTGCGTCGCTATTGGTTTTCCTTTTTGTAGCAGTTGCAGAAAATATGTTACCTTTCAGCTGCACCTCTTCTTTCAAAGGCCACTAAGAAAGCATCAATTTATATTGTACATCCCATAGTAAGATGACGACTGCTAGAGCTGTTCACTTGCTTAAATTTTCTATGTATAGACACACCAAACACTGGATCAGATTAAATACAGAGCCCAGATAAGCCCCAGATGAACAGTGTAATAATAAAACGCAAGGATGCTAGTAAGGCAGGTTTACCATTATCTTTTAATGCAAAACTCGCTTGACAGATGCTGTGAACTAGGGAAAACAAAGGAATATGAAAATCATCTCGGTTAATGTTGCACAGTAAACCATGGAAACAGAGGTAGGCCTATTGGTAACCATGGTGGAAAGAATGACATCTCATGGTATTGAGAGGTGATGTGACATGAGGGTCCAGCAGTTTACCAGTAGGTTGCGGGTTCAGGTCCCAGCTTTGGAGGCAGCAAACAGTAACACAAACTGCTTGCGAAGTGCATGCGGTACGGATGACCTGAGACGGGCTGGGGGTTATGGGAAAAAGACGATGTCGTAGGAGGAGAACTGCCGGGGACGCTGAAATGAAAGACTCTCATTCAGCCGTGTGGGACGGTGGGCATGCAAGTTATTCTGCCAACTTTGCCAACGGGCTCGATATCTCTTCCTGTTTGTACTCTCTGCCTTTGTTGTGGCCAAGCAGGGTGGCATTGTGCCCCCGCCACACTTTCTTACCCAGGAATTAAAAAAATGACTGGGTTTTAAAGGCGTGTGATTGGCTGTCATCCTGGCCAGCGTGTTCCCTGCCTTTCACTCTGTGATTCCACAGATTGTCTTTGGATCCTGTAATTATTACCAAGAATAACTGGTTATTGAAACTGGATGAATTGATCGAGGTCCCTCACTTAGAAAATTGCGAAAGCTTTTGGTCTTGCCGTTGCTGTGTCACAGAGCTGCTAGTATGATAAAGGGTGTGTTTTGCTCATTATTAAAAAGTGATCTGAGGTAACAGTGTTCAGCAGAAACCTCACATCTGAAGTTGTACTTAAGTCAGCTCATGTGCTGCTGTGTTACTATAGTCATACCATGTTTTTTGAACATGAGAATTAAGTGCTAGATTTCTGTTTTAACATTTACATCAACAAATGGTAATAGACAAATATTCCTGTTTAAACACTGCATAGAAGTGTGTCTGTTGAAGTGTTGCAGTGAATGACGTGCTGTTGTTTGGTACAATGACATTGATGAGAATTTAAATAAAAGATGTAATATAATAAGAGATCTAATAGAGGTAATACTTAAATATAAACTGGGATTATCAACCATTGTAAAATTCAGTGTCACATTCTGATCAATATATAGTCTAGATCAGTATCTCAATCCCTTGATGGCTACAACTTACTTTGTGTGACTATTTACTGAATTTGTGATTTGTGATTTAGTTTTGACTAGAGTTCAGGTCTCAGATTTGGGAACAGTAAATAAAATTAGATTAAGATGTTGCTGTGCTTTCAGGGTGGCCATAAAAGATTTTTTATTAATTTTGAGAGAGAAGTGTCGAGGTTTCTAAAAGGAAATATATACTGTTTTTCATCCTCCCATCTTGATTCTTTAACAAACAAAGCAGGTATAGTGAAATGGGTAAGATATTGGAGTCCAATAACCTCTGCTATGGGAACCAATTCTTTTTCTTGCAGTCTTTGCAGTGAAAGTGATCTCTGCAGGGACTGAAGCCATGGGGTTGGCAGGGGGTGTGAAGCTTTGTCTTATATGCCAACGGGGCCTCTGTCAGCAGTAGTGGTGGCAGGAGTGGGATATTTGTCACACCTTTTGTTCATTTTATTTTCATTATGAAGTGACCCAGTGCTGAGTTAAGGAGCCCTGGCACAGTCTGGTCTACCGCCATGCTACACACCCACATACACTCACATTCACTTCCTGCCTGTGCAGAGCTCCCTTTTCCTAGCCTGCTGGTGTCCGCCTGGTGGATGCAGGAGGCACAGTCGGCCATTGTACACACATACGGCCATTACGGCTCTGCTCATGGTGGATTCTGAATGGTGACAGCCTTGGCAGGCTGGTAAGTGCAATTATAGTTTCACACTGGGACGGAGCCTGAAACTAATGGGAACTGACAGCCGTCCAGGGAAAGCTCTCTCGTCACACAGCTGCAACTGTTGTTGTTTTCTCAGAGCCAGATTGTTGTGATCTGGAACAAGCTGATGAACCTGACAATGAAGAAATTTTGGAAACACCTCATTTTGCCTCGACACTTTGCCACCGTGTCAAAGGAAGTCACCATGTTAAGCAATTTTCCCTTAAAATGAAAATGTTTAGAAATAATTTGTGCATCTTATAGGCTACTTTTATATTGTTGTTATTTAACATAATTTATATATGTAGAATGTACTTCTAGTTTTTATAAGCTGAATCCCTGTATGTATTGATACAGGCTCGATGTTACTGCACGTGGGTTTGCGGTACTCTCTTGTCGCGTGCCGCTTTGGAAAGCTCTCGGTAACCGCAGCAGACGGCTGAACAGGAGTGGTCAAGATCGTCCGCTCTTCTTCACACAGAAAACAGAGCTGTTACCCAGTCACATTAGCACTCTTGCCCCTTCGTCAAAGGGACGGAGGTGGAAATGTGCTTTGCGGGTGCAACTTGATATAAAGGTTCACAGCGTGTGATTTCAGAAGATGCAGTCATGAAGAAAATGAAAAGAGATGCAGCGTTTTCATCCCGTGCCAGGCGAGTTGCCAAGAACGTGCCCCATCGTGGGTCAGCAGTATGTCCTGAGTTTCTCTTGTTAACACAAGCAACACTAAACTGAATATGAAGGCAAGAAGATGAACTTTTGACTAAACAGGAAATCACACCTTTTTTCGGGCAGTAGATGTTCACTCAATCATCCGTCCATCCATTATCTTAACCGCTTATTCCTGGTGAGGGTCGCAGGGAAGCCAGGAGCCCATCCCAGAGCACATCACTCAATCAGTTATGTCATATTGTCTTCTTTTTTATTTGTGTGTGTGTACATGTGCACGTGTGCGTGTGTGTGTGTGTGTGTGTGTGTGTGTGTTTTTTTTCCAAACCCCAGCCATGCCTTACTGTGAGGATCATGCTTGTTCTAGTAACAGACCTGGGACTCTACTGCACTACAGTCCATCAGAGGTCAGGAGATCTGTCTCCTGAAACCAGCCAGGTCAGCAAGCTCCTCCGTGTGAGTCCACTGAAACCCCGGCCATCAGCTTAGATCTTTGTCTTTTCTGTGTCTGAATTGTCAGTGGGTGAGGAGCTACAACATATGGTTTGGGGATGGGAGTATTGAAAGTAAATTCAGTGTCACTAATAGTGCTGCTGCAGTGTAAATACCCTGCTTTGGCTGTTTTAGAGAAGATAACAGTCTTTGCCACTTGTAGGGTCCTGCCACTTCCTCTTTTGATATGGGCACATCAGCATATTTTTCCTAATAACAAGGGATTTCTTCTTAGGATGCTTTACAGTCAAATTGGAATTATGTGCACTGTTATACTGCTGTCCTTTATATCTGATATAGAATGAAGTCCTTTTACAAGTTGTGTGACCTTTCTCTGTCATCCTTTTTAAAGAGTGGTGGTTGTCAGCGTGATCTTTAACTTTTAGACAGCAGGGACAGGAGGGACAGTGTGGGTAACCAGAAGATATCGTTTTAGATAAAGCCTAACATGACTCCTAGCTGAAGTTTTTGTAAACGAGGCACCGGCATAAATGGGCACAAAACATAATCTGAGCAGCTGAGTGCGTGCATTGGCAGGAACAGAGAAGATGGAGGTCAAAGGTCAGAGTTCCTTGAAGTGTGCGCACACCTCTGAAGTAGGCGTATTTCTCAGTGTTACGGTACTGACTTTGAAATACACTGGGCCCTTCTGAGTATCAGGGCAGCGAGTGCTTCTGTTAACCGCACTCATCTGATACCCGCTCATATCGGCCTATGCTGCATGGCTGGTTTTTGCATTGTTTCGCCTTCTTTTTATGGAAGTCACTTGAAATAAAACCCCCAATTAAAAGCTCTGATTTATTGTTGTCTGGTCGCTCAGATTAGATTTAGCTTACCTCATATTGGCTTCAACTGGGACAATAGGCGAGTCGTTGAGGATGGTTCTCTTGGGCTTTCGGTTGCCGAAGGAAGCACTCTTCCGTTCGTGAAAGGACCTTTATTCACCCACTTGGAGGCAGAACCCTCGTGAGCCAATGGGAATCGCTCTGTCTGCCTGAGAGGCGTCGGCTTCCAGGAGAGTGAAGGAAGGTGTAATTAATGTGTTTTTATAGCACTGCAATCAAGATAAAACTTCAGAATCATACTATGCAGTAGTAACAGAGAATGAGCTTCCATACAATGCAAATCTGTAATTTTTTTTAGAGACATATCAGGAGGCATATCAAATAAACCAGTGACAGACAGCAAATGTAAAAAAGTATCCCATTATTAGAATGGAGTGTTAGGACAGTTGGAAAGAACTACAATGGAACGGTGTGATTTCAGATTGATTTCCATGGAAACGCTTCTACCATACAATGTGATAAATCCAGGCTTTTTGTAGCCGTCCAGTGAATTGTTTTAATAGGCTTTTGCTTCACTGTTATCACCAATCTGTGCCTAAAGATAACACCATAACCCCCTTCCAGATTTTGCTGTCATAAATGAATTTTTTTTTTCTGTTTAATGTTAAATTAAAGCTTGCATTTACATTGCACGTACGTACTTCAACTCTTCAGTCCTGTCGTGCGTGAAAATATTGTTTGAATATACAGTACCTAATGCAATTCAAGAGTAAAATTAATGTCAAAATGTTTGCCGAGATTTCACAGTAAATCCTTATTTTCTGGTGCCTGAGTAAAATAAAACGAGTAAATTTTGAAATAAGCAGATATCGGTGAGTTGGAAGGGGTGGTGTTTCCAGCATGCATGGGGGGGGGGGGGGGTGAATAGACCTTCAGGGGTGTCTGCTGTTATTTGAAAAGAACTCTAAAAAAACCGTCTCTGAGAAAATCCCTTTTTTTTACGAGAAAATCCTGGAGTAAACAACAGACTGAGCTAGTCTGAAGATGAAAGGATTTTGATTTAAGAAGGGTGCTGCTGTTGAACCCTTGAGCTATGTCCTTTACTTGGTGGATTGAACTGCATTAGTAAAAATGACTTGATTATGTGGTTAATATATGGTAAAAAGTGACTCACAGTGTTAACTAAGCTTTGCTAATGGAGTAATTTATCTGTTCAGTTCACCTGTAACTATCTCTGTACCACCTCTGACAGGTAGCTTGTCTTGTCTGTGATAGGTTTGTATGTTGTTGAATTTATCAGTACTGTGTGTGTGACTTTTAGCAGTCCTCAAAACTGTGCTTAAACTTAAAATGTCTGATATACCTTCTGCAAAGTAATAAAGCATCTACACAGGGTAGGTACATGTAGCAGGTGAGGTAGCTTTTCAATGTTATATTTAGTAAAATGAATTATAGGCCTAATGTATAGCATATAATAACCGATTGGTTTTTATGGGTGGTTTTTATATCTTGCAGTTATTAAATGCCTGCAGAATTTCTGAAATGGGGGCCGTGGTAATTAGGTTCTTCCCTGAATAAAAATAAAAATCCGGTCAGGGGTGGGGGATGCCCCCGGCTGTTCTCACGAAATAACCGGTTTAACACACTCATGCCTGGATTCTGGGGGGGGCCTTGTGATAAATTAGCTGTTCACACTTCGGTGGTTTACTGCCGACAGATACCAGGAGCAGGGAAAGTTCATTTCAGGCACCCTCTGCTCCCTGAGGTCCTCACGCTAGTGCACCGCTCTCCACAGTGTTATGATTTGACGCTGTGGTTTTCATGTCCCGCTCTTGTGAATGTTTTTCAATATTCACAGTGGCTGATTATGCACATTTTGGGTTCCAGCGTTTGCCTTTTGGGTGTAATACAAAGTGGTGAAGTTTTACAGTAATATGTCATTGTTTCAACTTTCAAGAGATTTGTGTATTTATTAATTGCAAAATTAGACCTTTTTTTGTATTGTCATTAAATGTTGTCTTTATCCTCTAGTCCTTTCTATGTGTTTGAAAGAGGTTCTTCTATTCTGCAGCTAAACAGGGTCCTGCGTACAGGTGGAACACCCAGTGTTGTTTATGTCTGATTTTACTGTACTTGCATTGCCCCCAGCAGAGATTTTGTCGTGAGTATTGCATATCTAACTAATGAGGTTCAGTTTTTACAGAAGGCCAGTGGGGGTAGACGGGATGAAGGTTTTGCATCTGCACCGCTGGAGGGCTGTAGTTCCAAACCGAGAGAGGATTTGCTCACATGTACAGAGAAATACAAAGCCAAAAATGCGGGATCTTGTAAGGTCACTGAAATACGCAAAAATGCGACATCCTGTAAAGTTGCTGCATGTGTTCCGTGAAATACAAATGTTTACATTTTCTGGAAGGGAAGGTCCTAGATGCCTTGAGGAAGACTGATAACACTGTGATTGATTTTCCTCTGGGAGAGTTTTAGAGCCGTACGATTTTTGCTACCTGATCGGCTCTTCCGGTTTATTGAATGAGAATTCTCAAACGTTTCCAAACACATTTTTGCTGCAAATAAATTTCCATACATCTGATCTGTGTTGCCAAGGAAACAGGATTAAGCTGCAGAGTTATCAGCTCTGTTTGCAATTTTACGGATTGCTGTATTTTTCCAGGATCAAAGATGGTGGATTCAAACTGTGAACCACCACTAGAAAAAATGCACGACATGGTTAAAGTGTAAAAGTAATTGTTGCTGTAAGATGTTTACTGGGCAATTGACGATATCTGTTTTAGTCTCTTGGAATTTCCTGTTGATAATGTTTGGTGTCCTGAAGGACATTATGTGCTGCGTGGCCTATGTGAACACATGCATTTTGAGTGGATGGGCAGAGCAGAGTGAGGAAATGCCCAATCAAAGGCCAACATTGAGAAAATGGAACAGAGAGACAGATATCAGAGCTTGCTTATTACAACCAATCACATGCTCCCTTTGTTTGACCCCAGTCGGCCCTGTGGTCTGGAAGTCAGGCATAAAGGGCTTCTTTGTGAAATAAACTACTTGGAGCCAGACTGGTTTGAGCTGTCCAACAGATGAGGATGTTGATAGACAGGATGTGCCGTTTGTACTAGATAAGTACTCTTTTGGCCAGGCAGAGCAAGTAATGTGTGAGGCGAATGCTTCATTCCTTCTGGCACTCTGGCCTTCATGTGTAATGGGCTTTCTCACACAGCTGGTTTTGATCTGGCAGTTCAGTCGAGGTGACAGTTTCAAGCACTGTGATGCTTTTTTTCCGTGGTGGAGGTCATCAAAAGGTAGCTACGGGAATGACAGGCCAAGGCGACGGTTCTGCTCTCAGACCCATGAGCAGGAAGGACGTCGGGTATGCAGGGATTTAGGAGTGAGGGTTCTCTCACAGCTCTGAGACTGGATTAGTGCATTCTCCATAGGCTCCCGCAGGGTATTTAGCTACCAGTTTTTTCGTTTTTCTCGTTAATTGGCTTGTGCTCCCATTATAAGATATGTTGTGAAATTTTTAATCCTTCTTCTGGCATGGGCATGTTCCGATTCGATATGTTTGGGGGACAAAAAAGAATCCCCATTACATTTGAAGTTGTGTCATCCTGTAAATTCCTTGGAGAACATACTTCTGGGCTTCTGCCAGCATCCTCTCGTTGCTATGGTTACTAGTGTGTGATGTTTTCGTGGCTCCTCAGATGGCTTGAGGATCATCAGACATTGCCAACGAGCTGTTCTGTACTGTGGACCAGTACGGAACAGGCGGGCCCACGGGCCAGATGGTACCACATGTACATTAAAGGGAAGAGGAGGTGAAACTGAGACAAGCGTTCCAAATGACCCTTCCGGTCCACCTCACCGGACAGAGGAGGACTTCATGATTTTTTATGAACTGTTAGGGGGAAATCAATGATGCTTCATCTTGAAACATGCATCCACAGACAATGTCCAGGGTGCTGGCCTGAGCCTGTTGCTCTCCATTCACCGTGGTGATGGTTGAGTTCTAGAACGTGAGCAGGTGCATGAAAGACATTCCAGACACTCGGAGCCCACATGTTTGTGGGTCAGATCGATCGATCGTGCAGTTGAGATGTAAAAATGGAGCATGGGTGAAATATTTGAGGATGCTACTTTTCACTGTCTACGCGCCTCGCTCACTCCTCACTCTGACGTTAACTGTGTTTTTCGAGTGATTGCTGTTCACGTGGAAAGCAGTAGGGTGAACATGTCTACAAGCGGATCGGTCTTATATGTGTAACGACTTGAAACAGAGACTAAGAGGCTGGATCCCCTTGTGCAGAGCACGTGTGTTTAAGTCACACATGTGAGGTTTGAATCAGCAGGCAGTAGACAAGTCTGTAGGAGCAGGCGAGGGACAAAAAGCCACGTATGTTTGGCCGAGACGAGGACTGGGGTGGAGAGGGACGGCAGGTGTGCAGGAACAGGAATCGAGAGCTTCAGAATGGCGCAAACACGAGAGAGGAGGTAAGTTAACAGATTCTTGGTTGTTCACAGTGAGTAATACATTCGCGATTTCCTGGGTGCAGCTCAGCCCTTTTAACTCGGCTCCAAAGTCTGCCGAGGCTGGCAGCTGCTAGTGACGGGGCATCACAATATGGATGAAAATAAATCACACTGTGGTCTTTATATTTTTCTCCTAACAGGCTCATTCATAATGTGAAGTGTCCACTTGCTGTGCTGTTACTCCATTCTGTGTGTCAGGGCCAATCCTCGCCATTTATGATAAATGATTAATGATACACTCATAAATCCCCCATCGCTATGGTGACTAGGATTCTGTGTGATGTTGTCATGGCTGCTCAAATGGGCATAAGTGGAGAGGGAACTTGGGAGGGAAAACTCGCTTCAGTTCATGTATAGCTCCATACCACGTACGTCTACCACCTAAGGCCTGCTCACAAAACTCTTCCTGTTCCAGAAAATTTTCTGAGTGCCATCAATGACTGAAAGTATGATAAACTATTGGCTTTCAAGATGTGTCCATCAAGGTACTTAATTGGACTACCATAGTCATAATCACAGTTCCTTTGTCATTTGGTTCAGATATTATGGAAAAACCATAATTACGGCAGTTGAACTGTAACTAGCTCAGCTCACCCACTGACCCAGTTCACCATTTGAAAAACAACTGAAAATAATTATTTCTGAACCCCTCCCCTTCCTCCCTTCTCTGCCAGTTAACTGCCTCCATCATCGATGCCCAAGCTCTCATCCATCATCTCAGCCAATCACGTTGAGTAATGTTACAAAAATGCAGTGGCCTGACAGATGCTTTGTGTCGGTTTAAAGCCGCCAGCCCCCCTGTCACTGGCTTTCCAAAGGTTCCCCCCGAAGGGGGGTGCTACAGTGACTGATTTCAGTGTCAACTCTGTACAGTATGGAAGCTGTTCCATCAACATACTGGTTCTCTGAAGCCTTTGGGGTTTAGGGGGGGTTGGACTGTCTTGCAGATGTTGCTCATATTGCAGTGCAACAGCCCTGCAAGCAAAACCACTGTCAACTCATTCTCAGCCATTCAGATTGGCTAAAGTATGCGCAGACGTGCAGAGTTGCACAGGAATATTGATGTATATGCTTCCCAGCCTTCATTCACTGTTCACCCTGTCCTTTATTCCTAAAATAGAAACCCCCCCCCATTTGTCATACATTCAACCAATGTGTCTCCCGACATATGGCTATGCACAGAAAAATCGTGTGCAGACACGCAGCTCAGATGAGAATTCTCCCCCCTCCAATTAATCCATTTTCTGTGGCATTGTTCCCGAGTCTCTGTGCATTTTTAATTAGCGTTAAGACCGAGCAATTATTTTGTTATTAACCTATAAAGTAAAAATTACGACAGGTGGGAAGTGGGGCACTTAATTTTTTTCCCCCCTGGTTTTGGTCCTTTCGTTTTCTCACGTACACTGAAAGCACAGATACAAAGCAAAAGGTGGCATTTTTCAATGAGGGTGGGGGGATTTTCTGGCATTTAACCACTGACTGTTATGGCTTTAAAACACAGGGGGAAGGCAGGCCCCTTTTAGCATTATTTTATCAGCACAGATTTGTTTAATGTCAAATTGATGCACTTCTTGTTCAAAGGGTCCAGTACCTTACTGTACTCCTCTGCTATATTCTGTTCCATTTGTGGATAATTTTGCTTTATCCAGTTATCAGTTTGAGGCGGCATGGTGCTTGGAGGGTGTTCTCTGGGTTCTTCCCACAGTCTGAAGACATGCAGCTTAGGTTGATTGGTGTGTCCAAATTGCCCGTAGTGTGTGTGTGCGCGCCCCCTGTGGTGGGTTGACGTCCCGCCCTGGGTGTCCCCTGCCCTGCGCTCTATGTGTTTTAGGATGGACTCCCCCGCGACCCTCACCAGGAATAAACGGTATTGAAGATGACTGACTGACAGTTATCAATTTGGCTGAACATTGTGAAATGCAATAAGAACAAATTCCCTAAAAATACAAAAGAATATTTTCAAGGAAAATAAAATGTTAAATATTCTGTGGCTGTGCTGGGTTGGCGCCCCACCCTGGGTGTCCCCTGCCCTGTGCCCTATGTGTTCTGGGATGGGCTCCAGACTTCCCTGCGACCTTTAACAGGCTGAGGTGATATAGAAGATGACTGACTGACTGACTGGATATTCTGTGGCCCAGAATCTTCAAAGATTCCTGCTTAGTGGCAACATTTTTCTGAAGTGACAAAGCACTGTGATCTTATTGTGGGTGGAGGTTAAGATCAGTGTTGGGGAACAGCCCGGTCTTCTGTGCTCAGTTGTTCGGTTCGTTGTTCGAACTGCCGAACACAGGGCATCACATCCGTGTTGAGTCGGTCATTGTGAAGATGCGTGTGCCCGCTCACACTGATGTGGGGTGATATTCTAGGACACAAAGCCAGTTTTAGGGACTGCAGAATCAGCAGGATTGGTAGTTTGGCCTCAAATGCCTTCTGCTGCGTCTTGCACATTTTTGAGACAGACGAACTGACAGCAGCTTGCATATTCCAGTCTGGTGTGTTAGCGCTCTTCCTGAACTCAGTGCTTCTCTGCTTATTTTTTTGTATTAAATGTCAGCTTGTGTCATTTAGCCTGGGTTGGTCCTTCAGAAAGGCCTTAAAGGTATAGTGAACCTTATTTAGCAGCAATGGGACGTTAATGTAGTTTTTTTAATGCACTTGTGCATTCCTTACTTAATTAGTTTTCCATTTCTGAGTTAATGACATATGTCTGTGGAAGATCTCATACTTTCAGCTTTTTAATTACTCGTTCACTTTGTAGCAGTGAAGGTCATCATGTCTGCTGGTGATGAGCTGGATCTTCAAGAACTCCACAAATGCCTTGCTTGTTGGTGTGAATAGCTCATTGAGGATTCTGATAGTGACCACACAGGTATCTGCGATGTAGAGGAAGTGACTCTTGTACTTGAGTAACACGCTATAACGTGTCATTACCATAACAGAACATATGCCTGGCATTTAAAAAGCAGGCCCAGGGCTCTGCTGTTTTCTCCTAAAAGCAAAAGACAAAGCCTGCTCAAGGTACTTGTGTGCACACAGCTGACGTGCGGTTCCAAAACCGGGCCGAGGGAGTGCTTCGTTTAGCAGAGGAGCTGCTGATGCAAGATGGCCTGTGATGTTGTGAACACATGGGCTTGTGTCCGTCCGGTTGGGTTACCCCTAACTGTTGGCCTGCCTGCTGCTCAAGAGTCAGACAGAATTGGAACAAGTGTAAGTGCAGACCTGCATCCAGGCCGCTGTCGGAACAAGCGTACCTTATTCTGCCCGTATTTATTACTGGGAAAGAGTAAGCGAGTTCACGGGTCAAACTGAAATGGAACACTTTAGCCCTGTGCAATAACATGGCCTCACAAGGAATGGACTGAAGTGTTGTGACATATGGAAGGGTGTCTGGAGATGGGTAACACAGCCAAAATGTTTGTAATTCCTCTCCTTCTTTGAAAAAATAATTTGTAGAGTTTGTGTCCAGGAGCCTTTTAAGGGTAAACCAAATATAGCCCTGGTTACCTGTTTAAATACAGACCAAGACCAGTAAATCTGCACATTTGTGCTAGTTACAGTTAGCCCATGTGTCAGACGTGAACAGTTAATGTGTATATCAGGTATTTGACTTTTAGGGATCTCATTTGCCTGCTCCTCAGATATTAAAGGGCACCGAAGAGGACTCGGGGTCCATCGTTGCCATAGAACTGTTTCTACAGGTAGGACAAGACTCTCTTAAAGCTTAATGTACAACAGATGAACTGCAGTAGGATCAGCGGGCAAGACAAAATCAGTGTTATGGCTTCCTTTGTGTGCAGCTCTGGATTTGGGCATTTTAGAGAAGGCTTGTCAATGAACCCACAGCAACCTGCACGGGCTGTCCACGAACGTAGAGACATCTTACAGTGACGACAGTGGACTTTGCTGATATCTCAGAGCTTCGCAGGGCTCAACACTGCAGTGGTTTTGGTTAGTTCTGCAGAATGTGACTTACACCACTTCTCACATGTCCCTCCACCGGATCACCTTACATTGTCCACATTATTAGAGCAACACACTTCACACCTGTCAAGGTGTCGAATGCTTAGCATCAGCCCAAGAGCCTTGAGGCAAATAGGTAGAGTACATTGGAGGAGAAGAAACTGATTATTAACAGTAACTCAGTATTTCACCCTTGTTCTTCTGGTTATGATGCTGGGTCAGCTCTGTAACGGACCTGCCGGAGAGCTCCTTGCTCCTGCTGTACAGTGCATCGAAGCAGCCATTGGCCACGCTTGTCAGCTTTACGGTTGTGTCGTGACTTTAGGGAGGGCACTGAGTTGTGACTTTCTAAAGACCTTTGTCCAGCTGCCGTGTGGCACAATGGCTAAGGGGTACTGGGGGTCTACACAGTCTTCTCACTCACTTTGTTTAATGATCCAAATGCTAGTGGTTCTTAACCAAGCCCCTCCCCTCTTTGTCTGTGTGGATAACCGGTTGGCTGTGCTGCCAGAGGCCGGGAGGCGGGGTCTTGGTCCTCTGGAGCAGACAGCCTTGATGTTGGAGGTGTGTACGCTCACCATGGGCTCTGAATGGGATGTGGTTTTGGCTTGGTGTTTACTGCCGTGGCCCCTGCCGCTGTTCCGCTGCTCTGACTCTGAGAGGGGGGCCGTCCGAGGCTGCATAATCGCAGAGACATGCCATTGTGTGTAATTGTTTTTTCAGAGGCCTGCCTTTCTGGGCGTTTCGTCTCTTTTTACAAGCTGGATGCTGAGTTTTATTTATGTGTGGGTTTAGCTTTGTGGGACCCTCTTAAGGAGGGCCACAATGGGGCAGTGTGCAGTAAACATGCTAAACCAACAATTTTTACACACGCAGGGGAATTAAATGCGTTGCAGCTTGTTATCTCTGAGAAAATCGGTGTGGCACTGCTGGTACAGCTTGAGTTACCGCACAAGTGTTTCTTTTTTTTAACGAACTCTTTGAAGTATTCTCAAAAATGTGCCAAATGATTCTGGACACTGTTTACTGGGCTTGATTATGGAAATTCACCACATTCAGCCAAGTTATACGCCGGTGGAAAATCAAAGAGCGTATTTTCACAGCCGTAACTGTAAATCAGACACCAGTGTTAAGCCGAAAGTCTTAGTGGTACTTTAAAAAGCATTGACATGACAATCACTCATAAATCCTCGATTAAGCTCTTTTAGAAAGTCATGATGCTATTAATGTAATACTTCACAGCATAGAATTCAGAATTTCTTTTACATCCACTTAATTAATAGTGTTCATGTACGTGGCGTCTATTCCCTTTTTTCCTCTGAAAACAGTAGTTTTGTTGTGGATTTCCATATCTTGCTTAGCAATTTCTCAAAGGCTTGTAACAGGACCTAATGGATTCTGAGAGCATCACGAAGCAGTTTTGCAAAGGTGTGTGTCAGTTGTAAATGTGTTAAACATCGCATCTGTTGTCCTTTGAGATGTTTGGTTATACTGAAGCTGCTTTGGAACCAGTCACTAAAACCCAGTCTGCACGGTAATGGCTGTGCTGAAGACTGGAGTGCGGTAAAGTGCGGCTGTTGAAGGGGAGTTTTTTAATCTCTTTTCCTTTTGCTGTGGATCGGGTTTGATTTCCTGCACAAACTCTTGTTTTATCACACCTCATTTCTTGCACAACACTTTGTGTTTGCCTTTGAGCGGTCTGAGCTGTGAAATCCGACAGCTCCTCACAGATTTACTTATTTTTTTTATTTTTACCTTACTCTTGTGGATTGTGTTAAAGGTTGCCTGTTTTGTTTTGTGTTTATTCAGAGCTCATTTTAGGTAATAAAAGTCCACAGTTCAATCCGTTGTTTGATTTGTCATCCAGCCTAATACAAGAGTCCTCAAAGTTCCAAGTGTGATGTAGAGTCAGGTGTCATGTGTCAAAAGGAACAAGCACTGAATCTGTGCCCCTTCTCTAGGAAGTCTGCATTGCTAGCCACAACCCTGTGGCTGGTTGGCTTGTCTGGGGGCATGACATCAAACCCATGCGGCGATAATGCAGTGCTCAGAGCAGTAGGGGGACTTGTCGTCCGGGAGGCACCGTTTGAGTGTCCTTGTGTGGGAACTTGTCCTCAGGGAGGCACCGTTACTTGCAGGAGCTGTCCTTGTGTGGGATTCCCCATCGCTCGCCTGTTATCAGAGGCCAAAGGGAGACCCGGGTCATGACGGCAGTAAATACTCCAGACACGAGCGTGATTCATGAGCATGGAAGTCACGTCCCAGGAAGCTCCGCTGATTCACACCACGGCTTGGTCCTCGGCTGTGATTCAGGACCAAGTTTAAGCTTTTGCGTGTGGACCAACCGTCTCTCCGTCAACGTCTAGAATTAGAACACTTGGCTGACCCAAAACGGGAGATTCTCTCCTGTCTTAAAAATGTCTGCTTTTGAATAAGAATAGAATAGAATAGAAAATATACACGTTACAACAAAATTTGTTCACTGCATTTAACCCATTCCCTGGGGGACCGGTGGGCAGCCTCATGCTGCTCCCGGGGAGCTAGTGTTTGAGTGTCTTGCTCAAGGACACACCTGGCAGCTGGGCTGAGGTTAAAACCAGGTGACCTCTGCATCCCAACCTGATGCTGTGCCCAGTGAGGAACCAGGAAATAATGCTATTTGGTTTTACTGTCAGAAAGGTTTATTGAGTTCACAAACGCTTATGACAAGTTCTTGCTATTATTGCCATTTTTCTATTCACATAGGACTCTTTGAAGTATATAAAATGGATATTTTTTCAGCTCAGAGAGTTTGTGTTCCATGTCCCTGACGTGGTATTTTGTGCAGTGCAGGTATAACCCAAGTGTTACATTACACGACTAGGTGGAAAGGTCAGTGCACCGTCCATCGCTAACCAGCTTTGAGACTCACGAACATTGGGTGCTTGTCCACAGTGAGGAAGCTGGCAGGAAACTGAAGCTGACCATGTTTGTGCTAAGTCTTTCTTTTGTACTCCTGCGGAACAAAAACTCAGAGCAGATATTTCCTGTGAGCAAGAGCTGTTGTTGGACTGTTTCCTTGGAGTTACTGTCAGATAAACCACGGTTTCGCCCTTTTTACTCACTTCTGATGATGTGTCCAAGGGATGCTCAGCCGACATTCGGCTGTGTGACCATATTGTCATTTTAAATCAAAGGCCTAACTTGATGTACTAACGAATTTAATTACCATGTACACTGGACGATGTAGTAATTAACAATACAAAAAGTTCAGGAAATTTTTAACTGATATTAAAAATATAGAATGACTGAGGCAAAAGTATAGAATTCTGAGCATTTCATCACTTAGTATTAGACTTTAATCTTGATTGACATCCTACTCTAGTTACAAGATTCGTACGAAGATATTGTTCTGGTCCTTGTATTCCTTTGTCTCGAAACATCACTCATCCTGTTTTGGAAGCAACGTTAATCTCAGATTAATTTCTCATGAGCTTTAGGGAAACTAAAGATAAAAGTTTTTTTTGTGGCACAAAGATGTAATTTACCATGCGGGCCAGTGTTGACTTTTGTCTGTCCTTTAAGCCGCTTCTGTTTCCTGTGATTTATTTGCAGAATGTTTGCATATGAAAACCTGAGTTGTTACAGAGCGGGGTGCTGGGGCACCTTTGAGCCGGGCTGAAGGGCGACCCGCTCAGATGCACCCTGGCGGGACTGTGTGGGCCAGCAGCGCATGGCATGCGGCTCTTAGTGTCTGCGCGGTTGGTCACACACCCTGCGCTTTTCTTTTGATATTTAATTTTCCATCTCCTGGTATCAAACCAGGCCACACTGTTTTATGACCAGCCCATTACCTCTTATCTGTTCGAGTTCAGTCACCTTCTAGAATTTTCTTTTATGTCTCAAGGGTTTCTTGATAAATTTTCTCACCAGTTTTATATATATTTTTTTTTTCCAAGAACACTAACAAGTTTTGTTGACTACTGAGTCCTTGTGGTCCAGATGCTAGCTCTCGCGACCATCTGAAAGTAACATTGTCTGAGTGGTGGAGGGAGGGGGGGTTCCCTCTGTCTGAAATTGGATTGCTAGGGCTTTAAAGGGCACTGAAGGAGAAATAATTTCCATTCACACACTGTATCTGAATAGACAAGCTGGAGGGCAGCTGAAGTAATGAGCTTCTTTTCCGTGCGAACGCTCCCTGTTTGTACCCCTGGCTGTGTGGCGGAATCCCGCCTTTCGAGCTGTGTGTTTTTCGCCCAATAACAAGGCTTGTCCTTGTGGACCGGCCTGGCTTCTTGTGAAAATGGCTTGGGAGCAGCGGGCAGTTGGAAACTGGCGTTTTAAACGAGGCTCAGACTGATGATGGCGGTAAACATGCAGGCGTCCTCTCATTCCCGTCGCTCCAAGACGGCCAAGCCCTCGAGCCTCACGCCTGGCCGGGCGGGCCCTTGAGATACGTACTGCTTTATCTCTGCCCTCGAGGCTACAATGGAGAGCGCATTCCTTCACGTTCTGTGGGCGCCTCTTTCCCTCGCTTTGAGATGCTCCTGACCCAGGCGGCAGACTCCATTTGCTTGTCACCGAGACAAAGGAGGTGGAATTGGGGATTGGATTTGGGGACGAGGTGGGGGGGACGGGTAAGTGCTCTGCTTGCAGCATAGCACACAAGCTCTGGCCCTGTTGGTAAACGGCGAGGGGGGAGGGGAAGTAGGTGGGGCTTTTTGAATGGGTTTGTAGTGGTTTTTGTGGAACTGCTGTGTTTATGGTCTTTGCGATCTTTCAGTTTTTGTTTAGTTTGGGGCTTATAATTTTATGTGCAAGCACTAAAGTTAAGGCTGTTTGGTTATTTTAATTACCGTTTAATTATATCTTGTTTCAGTTCTGTGTGACATGCAGAAATACAGCACATACTTTGGTAACTGTGAGGCGTTCTGTGTTGCTTACCCTGTTTAGCCTCTGTGAATAGGCAAACCGATAGCCGTAGACACCGCACCAGTGCCGGTGCTCAACCTGAGCCGAGCGTCAAAAGAAAATACTGGTTTTACATTCATATTGGTGTCAGATTGCTGAGAAAAGCCAGCTGTGTGACAAGATGACAGCTGTGGGTGACAACACTGTTAATGATTTCCTTTAGTAACGGGAAGGATGTGCGTGAAGTGGAGAAAGTGCCCAAAATGCTCCCTGTCTCGTTCTTCGAAAAGAAAATCAGCGGCCCTTGTGTCAAGTCTCCCACCGCCTCCTGACTTCACTTTGGCATCTGCAAAGATGTACAGAACGCTGTGGCGGATGTGAGGCGGAAGGAGGAAGTGCAGTCGTCGCCACGGCTACAGTATGTGTGTGGTGTGAAGAAAGGGGGTCTGGGCATGTTCACTTAGGTGTTGACAGCCAGGTTCTCAAAGACAGGAGTTATGACTCAGGAAACCATTTAAAGTATTTACCTCAGTGTGCAGGAAATATTGCACGTGGTAATGCGCCTTGTAATGTTTGAGGTCAGAGTTCATGATAGGTGCTTTTGTGTTACATGTTTTTTGTCCGCATTATGTCCTGTGGCTGGTGTATGTCCATGTTGTTCTGTGAGAGGGTGGTGGGGGGCAGTGACACATGGAGCTTTGCGGTGCGTGTCGGCCACGTTTCCTGAATTTTCGCTGACTGCCCGTTTAACAAATGAGAGCAGCTGAATAGAGCAGCTTTTGCGATCAGCAGTTTGCAAAGTCCGGGAAAGAATGAGCTCTGATCCGAGATGATGCTGGAATGATGCATCTCTCCGGTTCAGAGCGCTGTCCGTCCAGAGGTGATGTCACTTGTTTTCTCTGCGGGCCTGCTGAAAACCCACCTCTGATTGTGGGACAGGACGGGGACAGCCTTTTACTGCTGACACACAACCCTTTGCGATGTACTCGTAGACCACTGTACTGTTTGAATGTGCAGAATGCTAGGTTAGCCTACACATATCTTAGCATGTCTCTTGAGCGTGTGAGATTTTACAGGATGAAAGAGTTGTGTACATTGGGCTGACCATTTCAGTCACCGATGCATACCTTTATAAAATAAAATTTTCCATACCAGCTCTCTGAGACACAAGCCATTTACCAGTGTGGAGACGGGTTCATACTACACTGGATTTAGAAATAATGGAATCGCTGTTTGTAGCTGTAAATCCAGTGACCTTTTTGCCTTTTTAAGATCACAGAAAGCAGAGCATAAAACGTTGAGTCTGGAAAAAGTCTTTGTTAACTTAAAAAGATGATGGATCCGTTGGCCGTTCTCCACTTTCCTTTCCCGTTTGTGCCTGTTGGATGGAAAAAAAGTCTATGCTGTTTGGTGACAGGTTTCGGAGACAAGACCATTGCCATGGAGACGGATGGGGGTCTTGGAAGTGGCTGGCTTCAATGTTCTGTCGTTCTGAGTTTTAACGCCAAGACTAGCAGAGCAGAGTAGACCCAAGGCAATGTGTGTGGTTGTTGTTACATTGTGTCATGCTTCTGAAAAGGCCTGAAATTCCAGCGTGTGTGAACGGCAGCTTGACAATAAGTGCTGGAAGTAAGAGGTAGTTTGTTTTTGGAAAGTGTTTTCAGAGTAATTTGTTCCCTGTGTTTTGAGAACATCAGTACTGTAGAAGCATTTGTTTATGGTGTTTTCAGGAGCTTCAAAGGGACTGTGTTGGAATTGTGTGTGTTTTTGGAGTGTGTTCATGGAACAAACCTCTGCTAACCACATCTTGCTTTTGTTTTTATATGCTAATGAGGAGTGTTGTGCTGAATGTAAACGGAAGCCCTCCACATCAATGGTGTGACTGTGTTTGTTTGTGTGTGTATGTGTGTGTGTGTGTGTGTGTGTGTGTGTGTGTGAATGTGTGTGTGTTTATGTGTGTGTGTGTGAATGTGTGTGTGTGTGCGTGTGTGAATGTGTGTGTGTGAATGTGTGTGTGTGCGTGTGTGAATGTGTGTGTGTGTATGTGTTTGTGCGTGTGTGAATGTGTGTGTGTGTGCGTGTGTGAATGTGTGTGTGCGTGTGTGAATGTGTGTGTGTGTGTGTATGTGTTTGTGTTTGAGTGTATACACTCCTTATCAAGATGAGGTGGCGAAACCTCTCGTTGTATCCTCTGTCTCTGAGACTCTCTCTCTTTCTCTCTTTCACACACACACACACACACACACACACACACACACACACAGGCAATGACCTCTGCATCTCCCTTTCACTGCTCTCTCCTGATCCAGGTTTTCGTCTCACAGCACGATGTCCTTTCTCGCTGACTTCCTAATCACTCCCTGGGCACATCTGCATCTGGGCTCCGCCCCTTTTAATTACCTTCAGGGCGGCTCTTCTTAATTGGCCCGGTTGTTAATATTACCCCCTGTGGCACATGCCAATGTAATAGGATCATTGTGTTTCCTTCTTGCTTCAGTCATTTCAATGAATGTAAAATTTTTATACTTGTGTTTGTTATATTAAGAAAGACGACGTTGACAGGGCTGCTTGTTTGTGTGTTGCGTTCTCCTACTAATAAGGCAAGAAGCGGACAAGGACTACTCATATCCCTACTGCATGGGGAGGACTTCTCCACTGTATACATTTAGCACACATTTTTACAGTGTTACACACGAAGAGCTCGTGTTGGCATTGCACTTACCTTGGCACTGTATGGGCAAGGAACTTGAAGTTCTCAGTGTGGATGAATTACAGGGACACCCAGGTCTGCACAAACAGCTACAGTGCGAGTAAAACAGCGATGGGCAAGCATGGGGGAAATTCACTTTTAAATGCCCTGCTGATACAGGCGCTCCGTCCTTCTTATGAATACTAAAAAGGCTGCCTTTTTAAGCACTCCTAATTAGCATTTCCTGGGTTGGAATCCAAGCGTTTGTTTTGCGTGCGAACGCTGGGGGGATGGGAGCAGAAATTGGTTTCGCCCGTGCTTTTCAGGGGCAGGGTCACATGGTTGCGGAAATCCAGCGTTGGGACTGTGTGTCTTTTAATGTGCCTGCATGCCTTCAGTTCCAAGCCTGTAAGTACAGAGAAGGTGTTTGCACCTGCAGCTATCAGCCCTAATGACCTCAGTGCTGGGTCATTCTCCAGGGGAGGTTTGACATCTCTAGCGTACAGACGGAGGTCAGAGAGGTCACGAAGGCAGGAGGCGGGATATGAGGTTGGATTTGTTGCGGCCGTGTATTGTTAAGGGTGCTAGCGTTTGGAAAATGGCGTGGATGCGCATACAGTGAGAAACGGTGGTTTATCTCCTGTGTCTCGTGGTAAGTAACCTTTTGCTACAGGGGAAACAGGACAGGTTATTGATCACAGGGCCCACTTTGCATATCAGGCCAGCTACTTATTTGCATGTCTTTGACTGAACAGGGTATCAGCCGCACAGTTATGTAACGTGTATGCCCAGTGGCGCAATGAAGGACCTGATTAAGGTGGGAAGCCTTAAAGTGGGAGTTTATCACTTTTAAAGTGTCTCCAGGCAACTCTGCTCAGAATTTTAGGTTCCTTTAGCTCAAGTTCCCTTTGTGGGCAATTGATATGCATTCTGAGTAGAAGTGTGCTGTGGGCTCAGAAGAGGTGAGAAAGAAAACCAAACAAAAAAACAGTATATTCATCTATCCTTAGTCTGCCTGGGGTTTACATTTGATTTTAAATGGCAGTGTACTGGTATGTATGCTAATGAGGTGGGAGTGGCCTGTTGGATGGGCACAGTCATATGTTTTGCCCAGTGAGCAAATGGGGCAATGACCATTTGAAGGGCTTTCGTGAAAACCCTCCACTAAACCTTCAGTGTTGCACACAGAGCTAAGATCACATGTTAAATTCCCATTCTGAAATTGGGACCAACGCCAGTCAGAGTGATAACTAGACAGGCAGAGAGCCACGTAGCGCCCTTCTGGTGCCAGCTAATTTCCTGTGCCCAGGCTTGGTAATCCTGCCCTTACATAGAACCAGGTGGCCGCTGTAATGGCCAGGCAGCCACCAGAACATGGCAGTCTGGAGCAACTCCTCTGTTCTGAGCGAGCGAGAGAGCATGTCGATACCTACAGAAGTGTCTACTGATAAGGGGTGCCTCTCTCTGAGGGACCACTGTTTACTGAAATTTAGTATTAGGTGATAAACCATCTGTGTCTGAGGGATCATATCTCATTTATTTTTATTTTTCCTAAGTGTGTCTGAAATATATATTTTTTTGTGCTGTCATTTTTTTACACATAAACTCCGTTAGATATGTCCACTGTTATCTTTACAACATGTAATAGTTTTTTCCCTTCATACTGCTGACATTTTGAATTTTATTGTGCACTGCCATTCACTGAACAGCGTCTGCCAAATGATTTCACATAGGAAGTGGAAGCCCTTAGGCAGGGTTATTGGCATGTGCTACGTTCAGGCTTTGCGTGGGATGCCATTGGGATAGAAAACACTAAGAAACCCCTCACTTTCTTATGACCTACCTTCGAGTCCAGTATGTCAATATGTGAAAATACAAGTGGGCTTATTTCAGTTCTTGCCATTGCAGAGCAGCAGATGAATGACACTGTCTGGTTTAAAAGCTGTTTTTTTTAAGTAGTTTGTGACGTCATATGGTTTTCTTCACTTTTCAAATTCAGTCAGGTTGCTTGAGTGTCACCAGGCAGTGTGATACCTGGAACATGCATGGAGATGCCTTAATATGTCACTGGGGCCATGGTGAAGGATGTTTAGCGTGAAAAGGGGCAAGCTTCAGCTGCAGTGTCTGTTTTTACTGTCAGACGTCAGGTTTTTTTTGGCGTGGCCGGCGTTGCCCTTAGAGAAGTGCCTGTTGGGCCTCTGCTAGGACCTGTGACGGAATCTGAGGAGACATGTTGCCTCTGTGTCCTCGCTGCGCACCTGTCCTTGTGCTGTGCTTTGCTGCAGTTGTTACAGACCTGTGCGGAATACATGCTGCCTTCGTGTTAAGGAACATGCTTTCCCACTTTCCCGATACTCAGAGTGACTTCTGACTGATTTTTGGTTCTTTTCTTAATTTCCTTTCATAAACGGCTTGCTCTGTGAGATGTCATGTCCTTACATTATGTTTAGTAGTTCTGTAAAGCAGAGGTTTAGCACCTTGGTCATTGTGTCTGTGGTAATGTACATATTTAATATATCCTTGGCACCTTGATTTTATAGAAAAGCTAATTTAGAGAAGGTGCAGGTATACCAAGGCAGCACACAGGCCGACGGTGCTGTCTGAGGGACTGGGGTTTCCTCAGCACATTCCAGTCAGAGGTGTGAGGACGGAGCGACCCCTGGGACCAGTGAGTGAAACACTCTCAATATCAGGGAGGACACAAAGAGGTTTAAACCAGGACTTCGCACCTAGTCATCAGAGACACTTTGCTCAATGGACACGTAAATACACTGTAGTTTTTAGGCACACGATGTTAAGATAAAATGCAACATGGTAAATCAGACCTCCTGCTCTTGCTTTTGTGGCATTGGAACGTGTGGTCGGGCACGTGGCGAATGATGGGACGCACTCAGGGTTAACGGCTGTTTACCGTACTGTAACTCTGCTCTTTATATTTCACTGCAGAAAGACAGATCAGACAGTGCCATAACAAGATGGCGTCCTCATGAACTGAGCTGGAATATTCCACACTGACCTAATGTGATGTGTGCAGTTAGAAGCAGCTAATATGAAATATTCCCCATGAATTTGTCCTCTGTCAAATGTGCCATGATGGAAAAGTGCACTTTCTAGTGATTTATGGCCACAGACGGTTTGTTCTCCTGGTCCACAGAGAGGCCTGGATTGCGGGGAGATTGGCCAATGGGAGAATGCCGTGCCTCTTCTAAATCTCTGTTTGGGTGGCAGTTCGAGCCCCAGGGTCCACATCTGATGGATCTGCTGTCAACAGCCTGTTCTGCATCAGTGTGTCCTGGAGACCCTAACAGGGGCCTCTCTTTTTGAAGGCAATATATCAAAGCAAACTCTCACAGGCCACTGGAGAACGACTTAAACCATTTTGGTTTTGTGCTGGCCTAATGAACGAGCTGGTGCAGTTTAATTATTTTAGCGGGACAATAGCTAATGTAATGGCATTGGTGCAGAGGGGTTCTTGCAGTGGTTCAGCTGTTAGGTTCGATTCATGTTCTTGTTCAGAAAATCAGTTGGTAGAATTTAGCACGCAGGTCTTACACACGCTCACTTCTGCATTTTAACACACTCCTGTCACCTCATTCCTTTGGTTACTTATAGTTCTGGTAGCATGTACATGCCAACCATCTTAAAGACGTGTGTAAGAGGTGTGATCTTATTGTTGTATCGGTTATTGTTACCGACAATGAAATCACGGTGCTGGTCGAAAAAGTCAATATTGTTTTTCCTGTGACAATCAGTCGCCTGCCTAATTATTTTCCTAAAGCCTATATGAATGCCTCAGCTCTAATTATAGCTTATCTTCATATTTGCACTGATGCCTGTGCTGTGGACAGATTGAGAAAACAACCAATTTCTTACACTCTGACCATGCATTCCCTGATGCTGAAACATGCATTTCAGTTGTTTGAACATCAGTGTATACATTCTGTAGTTGATGTTTAACAGTCCAGCAGAATGTCACGTTAGTTTATGATGAGACAAACAGACAGGACAAATGCCGAGATCCATAATGATGTATGAACTGTGACTGAAATCATATAACAGTGCCGTGGAATGTTTTGCACACAGAAAAATTGCTTAAAATCCTTCACAAGTAAAGCACTTAAATATTTAAATTTATCTGTGTGCATCTGGAAGCCCAGCCAAAAATTACTGAATATATTAGTAATGGTTTGGTGGTGTTCTGACACACACACACACAAACAAATTCCTATTTGCATTTATCTCTCTAACTGGACTTTGAGTTCACAAACAATGAATATCGTGTTTATTTACCTGCCAGTTGAAGCAGCCCTGTACAGGTGCTGCTACCCCTTCTCATCTTAACGTTGAGGCATCTTGGCACCTGTATCATTTCCTACCGTGCCCACGACTCTCCCTGATCACCCTCCAAAATGTACTGAGCCCCCACTTAAAAAAACAGCTGGACAATATCTCAAACCATAACAGAAGCGCATTTTAAAACGGCATTACACACGTCTGTATTTATTAGCATGTCGGATGGTGGGGCTGGTCTGACTAAACGATGGTTTTCATTGTACTGCTCTTGATTTACCTTTTACTCTGGGAACCTTTTTACTTTTCACAGTCAGTTT
This sequence comes from Chitala chitala, assembly GCA_025773905.1. Classification (NCBI taxonomy): domain Eukaryota; kingdom Metazoa; phylum Chordata; class Actinopteri; order Osteoglossiformes; family Notopteridae; genus Chitala; species Chitala chitala. The sequence goes on from JABJVR010004181.1 coordinate 33,879, forward strand.
TGTAGTCAGATGGCAAAACTCTCTCCAGTCGGGTCTCTCCTGTGAGGTCTGTCCAGTCGGGTCTGTCCAGTCAGATCTCTCCTGTGAGGTCTCTCCAGTCGGGTCTCTCCAGTCAGGTCTCTCCAGTCAGGTCTCTCCTGTGAGATCTCTCCAGTCAGGTCTCTCCAGTGCGAGTTCAGAATAGCCTTATTGTATGGCTGTAATTTTCATTTTGAAGTGACTGCAATAACATGGAGTGTTTTTATGACCCCCCCCCCCCACCATCTTTATGTCACTGTTGTGCCCTGGTGCAGACCCCCCACCCCCTCTATATGTCACCATGGTACAGACTCTGACTGCTGACCTCCCACCTGCTCTTTTTTCCAGCTAAACTATTGGAAGCCAAAGTGCTGCCCATCTGCAGTTTTGTCGTAGCTGAGGAGGAACTGGGGAAATTCACTGCACCCTGAGAGGGCGGGGCCTTGGCAGACACATCAGCGATGAAGAGGACACCGCAGGGCGTGGTGCGTGCAGGCACCGCGCTTGTTCTGTTCCTCGGTCACATGGTCGCAGCGTTGGAAGTTCCACTTGACTGTAAGTCAAAGACAGTGTCAGGTTTCATTTGTAAATGGTGTTTTGTTGTCACGATTGTCACTTGAGGTACGACATGAGAAGGGACAGATTGGGTTTTTATTAGAAACTGCGTACAAAGGGGCTTCATTTAAGCAAGAAAATTGTCAAAACCACGAGTGAAGATGATCTGTAAGGAGATGGATGCTTGATGAGGCACATGAAGGCACAGTACAGTTTGCACGTCGAGTCGGTTTTATGGCTTCAGACCTATCGAGTCCGACTCTGGATCCAGGCTCTCAGAGAGCTCTGTGCCATGTCACACTGGAGGCGGGTCTGGTTCCATTGATGTGACACAGAGTTCCGTTTCTTGCTGCGCTCCACTGGACTTTTAACCCTGCCACACTTTCTTACACTGACAGACGAGGCCCACTTTGGTGTCTTTGTTCAGCTAAACAGGCCCTCTGTTATGCACGTCCTCGCAAAACCCTTAGATGCTTGTGTTGTCTGTCCCCCACTGCCCTTGAAGCAAATCCTGAGCAGTGGTGTTCAGTTTGCTCAGTGACCTCTGAGCACAGTTCAGTTCTTAAGCCAAGTTTAAACCCTTTTCTCCTAATGAAATAAACAGCCTTGATCTCAGCCTCTCACTTTTACCATGTTTATACTGTGAACGGCCTGGCGGATGCCGGGTGGGTGTCACAGTATATACAGCATATATGGGGAAAAAACTCAATATGTGATGCGTTCCTGTTACTAATATTTAGTTTTCTTCACTGCCTGCCTGTTTATCTGCTGATTCTTGGGGGAAAAAGCTACAATTCTGGAAGGATGTAAGTTGAGTGAGACCTGTTGTGAATTTTATGTGCCTTGAGAATGTGCACTTTAGGTTGTCCTTTGGATATTTTGAGTGCATGTGTGTTTGTATGTTTTTAGTGTTATGCTTATTACAAAAAAAAATAGATGTTCATGTATAAAGGCTTTTGTTTCTTTACGCTTCTGTTTTGGGTTTGAGTTAGGAGCTACGTTTGCTTTGTGTTAGCGTTCTAACGCCCAGCTGTGTGTCCTATCAGATGCTTTTGGGTAACAAAGGCGTTGAACTAAATCAGCCGCCTCCTGCATGGGCGCATGTTTTGGCTCGCTTTGGTTTGCAGTGTATGCGTGTACAGGTGCGTGTCACTCCGCGTTCCTGCGTAACGCCGCGTGTCTTTCTGCCGAACGCAGTGCCACAGCCTCCCACTATAACGTACCAGTCTCCCAAGGACTACATCATCGACCCACGGGAAAACATCGTCGTGTACTGCGAGGCCAAAGGAAAGCCTCATCCAAGGTCTGTATCATTTGTAATACTGCCGTTCGGCATCCCTCACTCTCCTCGCGGCATCGGTGGCTTTTCGTTCATCTCGCCATGTTTTCCAACTGCTTCTCCTGGAGAGGGTCAGGGACAGCCTAGACAGGTGCCAACCTGTTGCATGGCACGTTGGTGGTTTTGAAGTATTTGAAATACATGACGAATACCTTAACAGGAATCACGTGTGCTTACTTTGTTAGACTTTGTAAGTTTTTATTTTAACAGTTAAGGTTAGTGGCAGCATGGAGGTGACGTTAGTTTTGCGCACGCAGCTTCTCGTGGACTCGGAACGGGACGCATTTTGATATCGAAAAGGACCCTAAGGTGATCATGAAGCCCAGCTCGGGGACGCTGATTATCGACATCAGCGGGGAGAAGGCGGAAGCTTACGAGGGGACCTACCAGTGCACGGCCAGCAACGAGCACGGGACCGCCATATCCAACAACATCGTCATCCGCCAGTCCAGTAAGTGCGTGTGACTGCTTAGGCCCCTCCCCTTCTCCGCTCGCCCGCCCACACAGCCGCTCACCTGTGAACATTTCTGTGCTTTCTACACAGTGGTTCTGGCCCCACTAGTTTGATGTCATGATGTATACATGTTTTGTGTAATCATTTTTTCTTTTCAAAGTAACACAATCATCAAATCGGTTTGCATTAAAGGTAAAAAGTAACTTGGAAATGATGCCGTGTGTAGTTTGATTTGTTTTAGCCTTCAATGCTATGTCTTTGTTTATTACTTTTTCACTAAATTATGATTCCAGTTTCGCTTTGTCCACGTCAGGAGTGTTTGATCTGTGTCACATTGCAATGCTGACATTCTTTCTTAATGGTGACGTCGGTGTGCAGCTGGAAACGTCACCTGGTGGTTGTAAGCAAAGAACCTATGTGTAATGTTCTCCTTTCAGCTGCTGGTCTTTTTCTCATCTGTGGCAGGGTCTCCTTTGTGGGCGAAGGAGAGGAACGAACCCATCATTGTGCAGGAGGGAGTATCTTTGGTTCTCCAGTGCAGACCTCCTGCAGGCCTGCCCCCTCCCATCATCTTCTGGATGGACAACAGTAAGTCCTCGCCATGAGTGTGTCCTGGTACTCCATCTCACATCTGTGTTACTTGGCACACGTGAAATGGTTTCAGCATTTAGCCAACTAAAAGGGTATCTTGACATGGTCGCGTAACACCCTAAAGACAGGGCAAAGCACTGAGGCTGGTGGTAAGGTAATAAGAAACAAGTAAATCCTGTCAGGACCCGTGTTTCGTTCATACTACTGTATTCAAGCTGCAAGTTTGTTTTTTTCCATGTCCATGGCAAGATGGGTTTCAAGTGTTTTTCAAGACAGCTGTAACCCCAGCGGTGGTAACAGTCCTGCTGCTGGTGGTCGCCATTGACAACACCTCCCCCTCCCCCCCACAGATTTTCAAAGACTCCCCCAGAACAGCCGTGTCTCCCAGGCTTTGAACGGTGACCTGTACTTCTCCAACATGGAGACAGAGGACACGCGCAGCGACTACATCTGCTACGCCAGGTTTCCGCACACACAGACCATTCAGCAGAAGCAGCCAATCACGGTTAAGGTGCTCAACGGTAAGCACGTTGAGCATCACGACGAAACATCAGCATCAAACTGAAAACACACCTTTATTAGGTCAGATGACTTTGACGATTAAATATTTCCTTTCCTGGGGGAATTATGTATCAGAGGCAAGATTTTTAAAAATCACTTTATCAGTTATTTGTCAATTATTTGATCAAGTTCATTTATGTTTTTTTGTTGTTGTTGAACTTTTTATATTTTCATTGGCATCGAACATGTTTTGCATGCATATGATCTTCTGTTACAGTGGATGCAATCAATGAGACATTGGCAGCTTTTTTGAATGGCACTGATTTTTTTGGTGGTGAGTGCTGGCTCCCCCTAGTGTATCGTTCTGGTTTAACATGACTGCAGATGAAACATTAACCCACCACCCTGACTCTTGTCTAACGACAACATACTTAACATACTTCCTCTGTAATCAGATAATAATTATAAATATTAATCTTTTCTGTTTCCTTTTCCCTTGCCACGCTCTTTGAGGTTTCAAGCAAAAGTTCATAGAGAGGATGAAAGTTCTCTTAATATTTAAAAAATGCACTGAATATATGTTACTGATTTGAGTGTACATAATTACTGAGCATTTTATTTTTGAGAACTGGGCCAACAAAATGTACATAGCAGCTGGCCTTTTTATTAAACCAGAGTCATTTGAATTCTGACAACATTTTTGGGATTATTAGAAACTGATTTTAAAAATAATTAAGACATTTAAAGCACATCTCCGCTTCGACCAATGAGAAAACAGGCTGATCCAAACACTGGAGCAACAGATGCATTCAGTCAGATTTCTGCTATATTTCTGTGGACCCTTTTATGTCTCTTCAGTCTGAGATGGTAAGAAACATAAGAGGATCCAGTGGTAAATCTTTCACTGATCTGTTTTGGATTTCTCTGTGTTGCCTCTGTGAATTCTGTCCAAATCTTTCTAATCCTGTCTTAGTTTATTTCATTTTAACAAGAGGATTGTTAGGAACAACAATCATCTTTGAACCCATTTCATGATGGGTTTCAGTTCAGTAGAACCTGAAGTTGATGTAGACAGAGCCGGCCCTGACCAGTTTGGTGCCCTAGGCAAGATTTTAGCTGGTGCCCCTTACACTGTGGCTAGTTCCACCACCAGCTGCTGCAGTGGCGCCCCCTATGGACGGTGCCCCTAGCGTTTGCCTATACCAGCTGTGCCCAGGGCTGGCTCTGGAAGTAGCGGAGAAATGGAGTTCATGTACAGTTCAAAGTTCATGTACAGTTCAGAGTTCATGTACAGTTCAGTATGCCTAGAAAAGCTTTTTCAGGTCCATATAGGAGATGTGTGCTCCCAGTTGAGGTATCTTTTACTGATAAAGTGACTGATATCCTGTATGGTCTCCTGGCCTTTGAGCCTGCAGAGACCTGGTGTCTGTACAGCCTAAACTCTCCTGGTTGTCAGGGCAGCAGTGGCAGGTCAAGGCCAGAGCCGCAGTTGAGACTGCCAGCTGCTGCTTGCCGTTAGACCGCAGGTCTTCGCTTCTCATCTCCAGACAGCCCGGCGGGAGAGCGCCAGCCGACGTTCTTGCTGCCGTTCGGATCGAGCAGCACGACCATGGTGCTCAGAGGGGAGGTTCTGGAGCTGGAGTGCATCGCTGAAGGCCTGTAAGTCACTCTAGAAATCGAGAGCACGTCAGAGACGTTTTCGCCCACTGTAATCAGACGTGTTTTGACTTGTTTTTTTTTCCCCCACAAAAAGTCCGACTCCAGATATCATCTGGCGGAAGAACGGCGGCGAGCTCCCGGCAAAGCGCACGTCCTACCACAACTTCCAGAAGATGCTGCGGATCGTGGACGTGACGGAGAACGACGCCGGCGAATACCGCTGCACGGCTAGGAACAACCAGGGCTCGGCGCACCACGTCATCACCGTAACAGTGAAAGGTGTGACAGAGAGGAGGCGTGTTCGCGTGCCCTGTCCTGTTTGTCTGTCGACGTTTTTGCGCACGAGCCTTGTCGGTAACCGCGTGATGTCTGGCTTCATTTGTGGCAGCGGCTCCTTACTGGATAATCGCGCCCAGAAACCTCATCTTGGCCCCCAAGGAGACTAGCATCCTCATCTGCCGTGCCAGCGGCAACCCCAAACCCAGCATCTCCTGGTCCGTCAACGGCATCCCTATTGAGAGTAAGTCCCCGCGTGTCACCGGCCGCTTCCTGCTCTTTACACTGATGTCACTCACATAGTTTAGCTTGCAGCTCCAATGCCGTTTACAGACGATGATCTGGGGTGTATTGACAGATATGCCTAAAGACCCCAACATAAAGGTGGAAGATGACAGTATCATCTTTACCGAAGTCCAGACGGGATCCAGTGCTGTGTATCAATGCAACGCTTCCAACGAGTATGGCTACCTACTAGCCAACGCCTTTGTCAACGTACTGGGTAAGTTCTCCAGCGTGTGTTTCATTTAAAGGCAGTGTCTGCAGAAGGCATCTGGTGTGTGACTAATGATATGAGCCGGTGTCATTGTTTACAATGAGGCACATGCTGTGTATATGAGTGAATACAGGCTGCTGGCTGTCAGGTGTACCCCTAGTGCTCCTGCTAGTGGCCATTAAGGCCTTTCCTTCATTGCAGCTGAGCCGCCCAGGATCCTGACACCACAGAACAAGGTTTACCAAGTGATTACCAACAACCCCGTCTTATTGGACTGTGCCATCTTTGGCTCCCCCGTGCCGAAGGTCACTTGGTATGTCCTTCAGCTTACTGTTCTAACTTTCAGTTGCTAATGTTATTTTGTTAGCATCGCGTTAGCTAAACCCAAGTTGCTGTCAATGACCTAGGTTCATTTTGTATCATCATAATATTATTAAAATTAATAGGCTTATGGTTCCATCATTAAAGATACAACACCTATAGCTCTACTGTGCTAGAATATATGCCTTCTTATGTATTAGCCTACAGGAAAAGAGAAAACATTTATATTTCCAACAGGCAACCGTTCTCCTATGTTTACTTTTAGTGAGGTATAGTAGTAACTATTTGGATATATATGGTATGGATTGCTGTTATTTCTGTCTGTGGAGTAGCTCTCCATCTCCAGGAAGTTCAGATTGTTTGGTGGTCCTGCCCATTGGTCATGCACTTTCATGTGGGTGCATGAACTGTAGGTCAGACTCACCAATCAAACAAGCTCACTGTTGATTTAACTGCCCAATCACATACAAACATCTAACTGTTACTCACCTTTGAACTTTAACATAAAGCTTAAAGGTTGCCTATTAACCTTGTGCAATATTCATCACCAGTATTTGGATTCTTGAAATCTGTATGAGCCGAATAGTTAGGATCAGACAAAACAAGATGGAACCGGTCGATGCATTAATTTAAGAAACAACTGTTTGCTCATTACCGGTGCTGTGTTGTTTAAATTAACGATGAATGAACTGGTGAATGAATTTGAGTGACATCCTTGAGAGCAGTAGGAGGAAATAAATGTCTCCTGTGTACTCAACAGCACTGGCATTGACAGGAAGTAAAAGTTTGAGATGTTTTCTGCGGTTTTACTGTCCTCCTCCCTGGTCCATACAGTATTAGGTTTAATAATACCTTATGGACCAGGGAGGAGGACAGTAAGAGAATTAGGTCTGGAAAGAGTTGGACGGCCTTTCAAAAGTAGAAATACATTGAAGAGATCTAGTTGGCATCCACTCAGTTGACACTCATAAAAATTTGATCAACACTTAATTGGAAATAGTTCTATTAGCAGTGTCAAGGTTGTGACCATGTTCCCAGACTGTGATGTTTTCGTCTTATTTGATGGTCTGTCTTATCCGCAGGTTTAAGGACAGCCAGACCAGCGTCCAGGATAAAGACCTGTTCAAGCTGCATGACAACGGTACCCTGGAAATCCCTGTAGCTCAGAAGTTCAACAGTGGCAAGTACACATGCGTGGCCATGAACTCCCTGGGCGTCAAGGAGAACAGCATCTTCCTGGAGGTTAAAGGTGAGAGATGGTCACCAACAGCTGACTGTACGTGGAGGTGAAGTTCTGATCAGTATTACAGGGCACATTATGGTCTGCATTTGCTTACTTGTGTCTGGGAGGTAGTGGCTTTGCGTTTCCTGAACGTACAAAGCAGACGCTAAGACTAGTCTGTAGATGAGACCTTCGGGATGCAGACAGACCGGCTGAGATGTGCGCAACTGTTTCAACGCCTCTTCCAGAGCCCACCAGGATCCTGAAGCAGCCTGAGTACAAGGTGGTCCAGAGGAAGGGGAACGTGGTGTTTGAGTGCAAGGTGAAGCATGACCCCACACTTATCCCCATCATGATCTGGCTGAAGGATGACGGAGAGCTGCCAGATGATGAGAGGCAGGTGACGGGGGTCTTGGCCACTCCACGATGGTGCAGTCTTTGATATTAAGCAGCATGATGGCTCAGTGGGTAGAACATCAGGCTGGGATGTAGAAGTCTCCTGGTTCCCTGAGCAAAACGCTCAGGGCTAGCTCATTGTGTGCCATGTGGCCGGCTGCCCACTGCTCCCTTCAGGGGATGGGTCAAATGCAGGGAAGTAATTTCCCTCTGGGAATAATAAAGTACTAGAAAAATTTAAATGAAAAATCTATTCAGTGGCTTCAATTTACGAAGGAGCTCGGCCAACAAAGAGTCCTTTGAGACTTTGTGTCATCACCGATATGGGTGTCAGGTCTTTTTTGTTTTTTAATGAAAATAACACATTATTCTCAAGTGCTAAACTGGGATGGTAGGTTGTCAGTGAGCTTGGGGGTGACTGACGTTGTCCTCAGTCTAGTCGGGTTTCCAGCTCCCATCTCTCTGTATTCAGGTTCGTTGTCAGTACGGACAGCTTGACCATTTACGATGTAAGGGAGGGCGATGAGGGCACCTACACCTGCATCATGAACACGACGCTGGACCAGGACTCTGCCAGTGCCGTGCTCACCATCGTTGGTATGCCCCCCGTTTACTAAAATCTTATTGGTGCCATTGGTTTTGTTAATGGGGTAGTTTTTGATTAAGTTACTGCCTTAAACTCGACTTTTATCCCATTTTTTATTATAAATTGTTTTGTTCTTTAAATAAGTAACACAATGCAGCATATCTGAAACTTTGATTTTAATTATTTAATTCTAATGCATGTTTGTAATATCAAATAAGAGGTAATGTAATGCCTTTTGTAGTATGTATCACAATGAGTGGGTGTTTAATGGCTTTGTGTAAAGAGACTCTGCTAATGTCAGGTTATTAACAAACTGCTGGTTTGCACCTGCCTACATCCAATCAGAGGCAACCCCGACTCCTCCCATTGTTTACGGTAAAACGTCAGCTGATTGGTCCATACAGCATCCATTATCATCCATTTGCTTCGGGCTTGTGTTTTACTGTATGCATTATGTGCCGTCATTTTCCGTGCTCAAGCATGCCCCGGGCGTTGGGTGTTCGTCTCGATGTCTGTGTTTGCACTTGTAAATGCGTGTGTGGGAATACAGAGCCGTGGTGTAATCTGTGCATTACCTTTCATTGAGTTTGCATTCGGTAACGCCCTTTACAGGGAAGCAGCAAGGCATGCTGGTGCATTATAAGGGCTGAGTGGTTGGTTGAAATGGCTTTTATTAGGGAAGTTAAACTGTTTTTCACAACTAAAGAAATGTTTTGCTGTACAGATACGTAACCATCTTTCAAATAGAGAATGCGCAAATAATGCATAAAATGATTGACCAGAAGTAATCTGGGTGGGCCTAAAAGACGGTGGAATTCCATAATGTGCCAACACTGGCAGGATAACACCATCAGCACTGAAATGCATTTAAACTCAAAATGTCATTTCCTGACTGTTATTTTGATAATTTGTAACAAGTGTTATATTGTATACTGTAAACATTTTGTGCTCATTGCCTACCAGAATATATGTTCAGTGTATTATTCTGTATTTACTGGTACTTATGTCTCACAAAGTGTAAATGTTTTTGCTAAGAGCTGCACTCTGTCTCCTAGCAACTTCCATGGTGGTCATGACGTAGTGTGTTTGCACGCTATGCATGGTGTAAACATCCGTGTCGTGTGTTTGTTTAACTCTGAAGTAGCAAACATACAGCCTGAGCAAGTATGTGTGAACGGACCTGTGTTCCAGAGCAACCAGACCCCCCGACAGATCTGGAGCTGACCGACCAACGGGAGAGGACTGTTCAGCTCACCTGGGTACCTGGGAATGATAACAACAGCCCAATTCAAAGTGAGTGACTCACTGCCTGCCTAAATGTAAATCCTACAAAAGACAACTTCACTCAGAATACTTTTTCCTAACAACCTTGCACTGAGCTACTCACTATGTTTTTTGGTCCACTGTGTAAATTGCCGTTGGTTTATTGTAGCTACTATAAGAATACCCGCTTCATTCAGCAAATGAGTCCAGTATGTGCCCTCAGTATGAAACCAGCCACACAACTGTATAAAAGAAGGGCCCATCACACTGCATTCAGACAGTTGTGTGAATCTGTCAGTTTGAGGACATGACCCCGCCCTTTGCCACTCCCGCTCAGGGTTTATTATCCAATACGAGGATGCGCTGCACCAGCAGGGTGTCTGGCACAACCTAACCGAGGTGCCAGGTACCAAGACCACGACACACCTGAATCTCTCTCCGTACGCCCGTTATGCATTCCGGGTGCTGGCGGAGAATGAGGTGGGCGTCAGCCAGCCCAGCCGTCCGTCACAGCGGTACACAACAGAGCCAGCAGGTCAGCGCCCTTCCTTACCTTCTCCCACACGTGAATCGGACCACTAGAAAAACTGATACCAACAACACAATTTTTTTTCCCAGCTCCTGATGAAAATCCTTCAGGTGTCGAGGTGTCTGGAAAGGAACCTGACAACTTAGTTATATCATGGAAGGTAAGACAAACCGCACTAGGAACGTGTACCTTCTTTGTGCAGACTTAACAATAAAGTATTGTGCACACCCTATGTATGTATACTTTACAGTAAATGTGCTGTAAATCCTGTGTATGTAGTGCTTACAGTAAATGTGCTGTAAATCCTGTAAATGTACAGTTTACAGTAAATGTGCTGTAAATCCTGTGTATGTAAACTTTACAGTAAATACGCTGTGAATCCTGTAAATGTACAGCTTACAGTAAATGTGCTGTGAATCCTGTAAATGTACAGCTTACAGTAAATGTGCTGTAAATCCTGTATATGTAGACTTTACAGTAAATACGCTGTGAATCCTGTAAATGTACAGCTTACAGTAAATGTGCTGTAAATCCTGTAAATGTACAGCTTACAGTAAATGTGCTGTAAATCCTGTAAATGTACATCTTACAGTAAATGTGCTGTAAATCCTGTGTATGTAGACTTTACAGTAAATACGCTGTGAATCCTGTAAATGTACAGCTTACAGTAAATGTGCTGTAAATCCTGTAAATGTACAGCTTACAGTAAATGTGCTGTAAATCCTGTGTATGTAGACTTTACAGTAATGCATTGAACGATTTCTGTGGTCCGTGCAGCCCCTGAGCGGCACGCAGTCCAATGGCCCAGGGCTGCAGTATAAAGTGGCCTGGAGGCAGAAGGATGTGGAAAGTGACTGGACCTCCGTCACGGTGGCTAACGTCTCCGAGTTTGTTGTGTCGGGCACACCCACCTTCACACCGTACGAGGTGAAGGTTCAGGCACTGAACGACTACGGGAGTGGGCCAGACCCAGAGCCCTTCTTCGGGTTCTCCGGAGAGGACCGTGAGTAGTCTTTTGGTGGACAGGGGCCTCTCTGATTTTTCCTTTTTGTTCCATTAGTTGCTGTTGTACCATGCATGTGATTAGTGGAATCACAGATGTCTTTGCTTTGCCACACTTAGGACAGACTGCAAAGACTATAAAACACTTGCAGTACAATTACAATCGCAGCACTCGTGTTTCTGTACAGACCTTCTAGCAAAGTGATCTGTTCTGGTTACAGCAATGTTGCTCCAACACTCAAATAAAAATGTTGTAACGAGTCATCAAGCAGGATGTTTAGCAACACAGTACAATCTGTTCAAGCGTGTAGCTACTCTGCCCTTCTGGGGAATGAACCCACAGCCTTTTTGCAGCGAGTCCTTGACTGGCCTGCCCACGCTGGCTGTTGTTCTGCTTAAACATGCACTGCAGCCTGTATACTGATGAACAGCGCCCATTAAAGGATGTTGCAATGTTCTGTCGATTCCTGTGGTCATGTGAGATGTTTCCTCTGGCACAGTGCCCGTGGCTTCCCCGGAGATGGTGCAGGTCCTTGTGCAGAACGGCACGCTGGCAGAGGTCCACTGGGAACCTATGGCGCCCCACATGGTTCGTGGGTGGCTGAAGGGCTATAAGGTAATTTCCTGGCATTAGGAGACTGTCTGACTGGGACACAATAGATGTTCATGTTATCATCAGGATGAAGAAGGTGTTGATTGCCCTACCTGAGTGTAATACAAATATAAAAGTGGCACCTCCTACTTCTGCAAGCGTTCGCTAATAACTGAGCAGCAGAGAAACTGTTCTGGGTTCAGCACGTGGTGTGACCGTGCTGCTGTAAATCTCGGTGCCATAGCCATTTCATCAACGTTTTGAAAGTGATCTGTAAATAACCCTTTAATTGACATGCGGGTTCTTCGTGGCTGATCATTCCAAAAGCTGGACATTACTGTGCCAGTATGCAGTACTGAAACATACGTATGGCCAGCACAGCTCACACATGGTAGACATTTACATTCATTCGTTTAGCAGATGCCTTTGTCCAAAGCGACAGTGTCAGAGAATCTAACTAACAGTAAGTGCTGTTCTATCATCAAAGTGCACGACTAAGTAAAGCAATCGTCACACACGTAAAGGGGAAATGTACAGTCCTACGTACACTAGAAAAACGTACAAACAAACGGCCTTGCTACAATGGACAGAATGGAAGCACAGATGAAAAAAGTCTGAGGTTTTAAGTTCTAAGGTGCTCCCTGAAGAGATGTGCCTTCAGTTGCTTTGGATAAGATAAAAATGTATATGACACAAAGATAAAAAGCGACGTAAGAGTAGGATTTAAGGACGCAGTGCCATAACTGTCGGTGTGGACGAAGGCTGTGTGTAGCTCACGAGAGGCCTACCTCACAGGTGTACTATTGGAAGGAGCGCAGTCTTCTCAAACAGGACCCTGAAGAGGAGGAGCAGACGGTTCTGATCTTCAGCAGCAACAGGACCCATGGCAAGCTGCCTGGTCTGCAGCCCTACAGCCTGTACACCGTCAAAGTGAGGGCGTTCAACAGCAGGGGAGAAGGTCCTGCCAGTCCCAGCCAGCAATTTGAGACTCCTGAGGGAAGTAAGTAAGACCATCGGTGGGCTCAAGGGCCAAAACGTGACCCGCAACTGAGCCAGATTCACAAACGTTGGTCATTGTAACTTAAAAACGCTCCTCCTTGAGTGTAATCGCAGTTCAGACCTGACTAAGGCATGGCGATTTATCTTTAAAAGCACTGTCTGCATTTTGGTTGCCTGTCTCTTGTGTCTTTGCTAAGTTCCTGGACAGCCAGCCTTCTTGATGGTTACAAACCCCAGCCTGCACTCTCTCACCTTGAAGTGGAGTCCCCCAGAACGACAGAACGGACGCCTGACCAGCTACACCCTCAGATACCAGCCCAGTACGTAGAGTTAGCAGTTTGTCAGTTTAGCAAAGCACGCTAGGTGCTACATAGAAACGTAATGTAGTTTGATATACACCTTTTTTTGCCACATTTGAGATCACCTGATCACAGGTCGTGCCCCCCCCCTTCCCTTCCCTGCAGTCAACAGTACCAATGAACTAGGCCCACTGGAAGAGATATCTCTCTTAGCCAACGAGACCACGTACACGCTGCTGAACCTGAAGTACGGCACGAGCTACAAGTTTTATCTAAATGCCAACACGATTAAAGGAGCGGGCCCGTCGATAACGGAGGAGGCCACCTTTCTTGATGAAAGTAAGCCTTACCTAGGTACCATTACCGCTAATCAGCTTTTGGACCATGATAAAATGCACGATTACGCAACTGGTTTAACCTTGCACTGTTCCACAATAGGGATAATAGTCACTGCTTGGTAGTAAAATGGGGGGGACACGTATGAGATTAGAGATGAGACAGAAATAGTTTTCGTTAGAAATGTACGTCCATGTAGGCTTTTGAGATGTGAGTGTTGCAGGCAGTTCTGGGTATGGTTTTAATGCATATTGTTGACTCAGGTGAAAACATGCAAATCTTGAGATAATTATTTTTAGTCAAATGAATTTTAAATTTCCAAGTTAAATCTGCTTTTACAGTTTTTGTCACATCATATAAAAAAACATTTAAAATTAATCCCTAAAGAATTATTGCCACAGCATGCACACCATTCTTTACTGTAATACATCAAACACTGTAGTCCACGCACAAATCATCTGTGTAATGTTGGGTATGGTTCCGTATGCATTTGTCTAAACTGCGATTCCACCCGTGCTTCACAGATATGTTACATGGCTGTGATGTGTGTTCGTTTTACATTAGCGTGCTTGGTTCTTATTCCAGGCCTGTAGTGGCGTGTTTTCAAAGTGCAAAGAAATGGAGGTGTTGAAAGAAAGAAGGAAATTATTTCTAATTAGCTGTTTTGTGTAGACATGCATGTTTAGTGAAAACAAAGGTTCTAAACGTTTTAATACTATAACGTGACTTTTATTTTCTGTAAATGATATATAACATATAACACATTGTGAAATTGGCTGTGCAGGTTTTAGGCCTCTGCTTTCTTACTGATGGATTCCGCACCTTCATTTTAGTGCTCTGTTAGGTGTTAGAGAGCACCTACCATATCATGAGCTAACTGCCGTTCAATAGCTCAGTCGTTTGTGTATGTTGTATGGTTGGCTACAGCATTGTTTTCCTAACTGGACATTTATAGCTACTGTAAATAACTATTTAGCAGCACAGCTATTTCTATCCCTTGCTCAGCCTCAACCGACCTTAATAGAGATTCATTCGACCTCAGACGCTGCTCTCCGTGTGCCCAGTTTGGAAAACGCCAGAGCTGTAGCTAAGTGGTCAAGATCTGTCTCTTGTATTTACTGTGGCTCCTTCTGTCCCTGTGTTCTTCTTCCAAGATCTTATGCAACGTCCTGCAGTACATGTGGGCCAAGGTAACATCAGAACCTGAACATAGACCCCTGCATGTTTAAAGAGGCTTTTGGATTAAAAAAAAAGACTCACAGGCCCTTAGGGTGCACTGCTGAATTTGCATGCGCCTCTTTCTGAAGTCCCATAGTTCAGCTGCCTTTTCAAAGTGGGAGTCACTATAGTAGGATATTGAGCCATTGAACAAAATTTAAATGACTATGTCTATAGAAACACGGCCTAGCATTGGCTTAGTCCTCACTGTAGTGCCTTCTGTAGAGGGTAACCTGTAGTCTCTCCCTCTCATTCACCTCTAAATCTGCTCTGTTTTTCAGTTACCCGTAGTGAGAAAGTAGTTAAACCATTCTTTACTCTGACCAAGAAATGTGTTTTTTGAAGTGCCCGACCGTATCTGATCATCTTTGTGTTCTGTTTCCATAGCTACCATTTTTCTAGTGCCTCTAACGACGTAACCCTGCATGATACCTGAGTCTCTGCATGCTGCAAAGCATGAGCACCCCACACCTCCTCCCACACGGGAGCGCTCTCCTGTTTTTGTTGCAGCCGTCAAGCTCGGCACTGTGCCCTACATGTTGTGTGCTGTTTCTTACACTTCTCCGTGTTCTTTCAGGACATACTGAGCTCCCTCATCCAATCTTCCCTATCACACAGTATCTGCGTCCGCCATTCCACAAGGGTACACCCAATGCCTAGCTTAAGCTCCGCCTTCTTTCTTAAATCAACAGATAAACATTGTGTTTGCCTCATAGTTTGATATATGTGTTTGTTTCTGTGTTGGGGACACTCTCTTTGATTGCAAAATGTTTTTTTAATAATGAATTCAAGTGCAATTATTGATACATTTTTTTGGAGAATCATTTCAAGCAGAGTGTACTTTATTACTGTTTTGTGGGGAGCAGTAAAGATGACTTCCAGAGAAGGGGAGCCACCTTCACCCACAAAGCGACAGACACGTAAATGTGATGGTTATGAAATGGGAACAGCTTCCTTCTAGTAGTGATGACAAGAGATGGAGCAGTAAGGTAGACAGCCCATAGTCAGAGGGCTGCATTCGTTCTGGATTCCACCAGGATGAATTTATTGACTTTGCTCTCTTTGACCCCTCTCTTGAAGTTGAACAATTGGAGGAATAAAAGTTGAACAATATTAATGTAGGCTTTTTTTTTTTTTTTTTACTTATAACCGTCTAGTGCCTGTCATAGCAATAGTCTAGGTGAAACATACAGGAAAGGGCTTACATGTACAAGAGGCCAAGAGGCTGTTACCTCTGCAAGTCACAGTGTACGGACCAGGCTGCTATGAAAATATCCACAGCTGCTGTTCTGACCTTTGAACTGTACGCATCACCCTCTCTTCTCTTCTGTGTACTCAGTGCATCCAGCCGGCCCCGCTTTTGGGAACGTTAGCTCCATCGTGGGGGAGGAAGGAGCAGTTGTCAGTTGGGAATACTGGGGCCCAGATAAGAATGTTTTTGTTGAATATATCGTAGAAAACAGTAAGACATTCTCCCTTTTTGTTTCTTGTTGTAGAGTAGCCGCTTCGTTTATTTTCTGTGTAACCGCCATCCATTGCTTTCGGTACAGCACGTCACTTCCACCACGGTTAGCTCTTGTTAGCTGTTTCAGCTCGCTGCATCTGCAGGAACTTGCAAAATAAGCATCCCGCTTTGTGCTTATGACCAAGGAATTGAACACCGCTACGGTTATAAGTTAGACACTTTTAAAGATTACACACAGCACTGCTGTGTGAGGACAGTGTTTGGCTGGTTTTGAGACCAGTTTGCTGTATGTAAACCATCATTGAATTTATCTACTGGTTTTCTTGTATTATATGCATGTGGCTCTAAAGAGAAAACATTCCACAGCCCAACCTGCATAACAAATACCTTGTTTTGCAATAGTCCTGCATGATTCCAGCGTTTAAATCTCTTTTGAAAAAAATAGTGTGCTTGGTATTACTGAAGTGTAGCGTGTTCAGGACAGCTTTGCCACTCTGCATTACCACCATAAAATCCATCATTCTGTTTTAAATGCTTTTATATCATCTAAAACAATACATTTAAAAGTCTGTGTTGCTAATTGTGAATTTAATGTAATTGTGTCATGGCACATCTCACCGCCATGCTGATGTCATGCCGGTCTTCACGTGTGTTAGTGCTTTGTTTTAACAAACTGGTGAAATATGTTGTGTAAATTGTTTAACCGCGCTTTTCGTTTTCTTTGTAGTTTGGCAGTTGTTTTAAAATTTAGAATTGGCTGTTACCCTGATGTTAAGGCTACTTCGTCATTTGAATCAGATGTGATATTTGATTATTATTTCGAATCTCTTAGGTAAAGAAGATTGGAAAAGAGAGTCTGTAAACGGGTCACAGACCTATCTCATTAAAGGCTTAAAGCCGGGAACGTCGTATAGAGTGCGGGTTGTGGCTAAAGATCAGTCCGGACAAACGGTTCACAGTACAGAAGAGCTTTTAATTACCATCCCAGGTGAGGCGACAGGCTGGCCCCGCCCCGCTCCACGCACCTCGTCAGCCTGAACCTCCTCTCTGCTCCTTCTCCTCATTGCAGACTGAGCCTTTTAGAAAAGCCATTTTGAGTTCTGCCACACGTCGTGTGTGGGCCCACACGAAGCAGTACATCTTCGTGGTTTTTTGGTTGCGCTGGTTTTATTCCTCCAGATCGGTACCTGCTTGACATTCTGAAGCTGCGGCGTTCGTTATTACATCACGTTGCCGTGGTCCCACATTGTCAGATTGCTCTGTAAACACGGTGACAGAGTGATATATGATGTGCGTCCTGAATTTACTCAATGAAGATTTGCTTTTGGGTAGTGTGTTCAGTAATTTTTTTTTTTATATACCCTCACCTAAAATGCCAACCATGATTGGTGCAGACAGCAGCTGTACTTGTTCCTTTGTATGTATGAGTATTCATGTTCTCTTGAGCAATTCCAGTATTTGCTCTCGGCTGGGAAATTGTGTGAAAGTCATAACTGGTTTGGGGAGGGATTTCAAAATGAGTGCATTTGGAGCATTGCATCTAGATGTTCTTCATCTCTTTGTATGCATATAGAGAGTTTCTTACATGCTAGCAGTGCCTTGTAACTGCATTCAATGATAATGCAGTTTCCAGAGTTCTGTGGTGTGATTCTCGTGTGTGGTGTGTGTTTAGCTATGGCAAACCGGCAGGTGGACATCGCCACGCAGGGCTGGTTTATTGGCCTCATGTGCGCCATCGCTCTTCTCATCCTCGTTCTCCTAATCGCCTGCTTCATCAAGAGGAACAAAGGGGGAAAGTACCCAGGTGGGTGAGCCCCAGAAATTGGCACCTCCGTCGTCCAATCATGACGCCGCCCGCTCATATCAACCTATGGTGTTCTGTCCTTCAGTGAAAGAGAAGGAGGACGCTCACGCCGATCCCGAAATTCAGCCAATGAAAGAAGATGATGGCACATTTGGGGAATACAGGTGAGGTGTCCCAATCCTGCATACTTCTGTTGTGGACTGAAAGAGTCATTTATGTGTAGTGTTCTAACAGAAAAGATTAACTTAAACTGAATACCACCATTGTTTCTTAGTAAGCACTGTGTATATATATATAT
>JABJVR010004182.1:0-15001 GCA_025773905.1 Chitala chitala
CCCCCCCCCCCCCCCGTTTGGGTGGTCCTGGGGCTACAGTCTTGTTCCCTTCTTACAGAGCTGGCCCTGGTGCTCAGCTCCCCCCCTACTCCAGACCTCCACCCAAATGCCACCCAGCACCCCTCTCCTTTGTCAGCATCCTTCTGAAGGCATGTAAGCAAGAGAAATGACTCTGGAACTGTACTGGTCTGTGACAATGTCAGTGCTCCTGAGCCAATACATGCAAAAATGAGAACGTCTATTTGTCAGTGAAAGTCCTTGCTCTGGTTTTCACCTTCTAGGTACCTTGAACCTATATGTTCTGAGTTCCATTGTTGAAAGAAAACAAAATTATAGTTGGATATGAACACTTAAAACCCATCTTACATGTACCTTTAATGGTTACCTACAGGTAAACTTATGAGTCCTTTTCCCAAGTATATTTATAAAAGCGACGTCATGAACAAGCGTGGCTCAGCAGAACCGGTGTAGTTCAGCAGAACACCGTTGCCATATTTAATCCACTGCAGAAATCAGCAGATTCACTTTTGTAGTTGGAAGTTTGACTTGTTCCTTCTGTACAGGTGATTCTCGGTTGTCTTTGTGATTCTTCAGTGTTGGGGGGGGGGGGGTAGTGACTAAACATCCAAAGTGTTGCTACTTTGTAACCAAAAAAGACACCCAGCTAGGTTTATTCTGTGCGCTCAGCTTTTTCATTATAACAGAATAAACAGATCAATAACAAAGAGAATAATTAACCTTTTCCTGGGTTAAGTTCACAGCCCCTTATCTGTAAAAGATATAAATCAATTGTCTTGCAAAGGCAGTCTCATCAAGCGTTTCATGCCAGAAAAGGTCAAGACTGACATAACCAGCTGAAAAATTGTCCAAGCCAACCCAAGGACTGGAGTGTGAATGTTTGTCACTCATTTTTAACATTTAAATGAAATAGACTCCCTTGCAGCATTTGGGGCTCAGGTTGTGGCTGTGTCTCATACTGAATGGAGGGCCCTTGTGATTCAGCTCACCGCTCCCTACGTTTCCATGTTGCACATCTCGATTAAGTCACTCCAGGACTTGAAGAGTGCTTCCAGTGCTTTGAGAGTCTGTAATATTAGGCCTGATTGGTGTTTCATTTGAGTCAACAGCATCACTTCCATTCACTGGGTCCTTCAAGTGATCGCTTGGGTTGATTTCTGCACTCTCACTGTGGTCCTCTCTACCTTGATTAGAACAACTGCTAAGTGCGTAAATGATAATGACATCCTGTCTTGACCGATTACGTCGCTGGCTCTTGAGCTTTGAGCCAAATTCGCAGGAGAAGGTAGAGTTTTATCTTGTAGAACCACCTGACTTTAGGTGTAACCACAGTCAAGCATTATTCTTTGAAAGAATGTAGCTTAGTGGAAGACAGCGGCCCGGGATCCCTTCAGTGTGTCTGCGCAGGGTGGACGCTGTCCCGGGAAGGGCTGGGTCGCACGAGGATACACGACAGCACTCGGGCTGGCAGGGGATAAATGGCGGCCATTGTCCCACGCCGCTGCTCCACAGTCATGCTAATGGGCCTAATCTGACAGGGGGCCTCCAATGGGCAGCTTGCTGGGTCCCGCCTGCCCCCCCACCCCTCTCCTGCATTCCTGTCCCCTGTGTCACCCAGAAGAAACCCCTGTATGACATGCCTGTTTGTTCCCATTGTGGGACAGACTTCGGCACTATTAGAGGCTGGGGGTTGGGTCAGCCACAGGGGGTGGGGTGGGGGATTGATTCGGTGTCCTGGCAGGGAGTTTTTTGAATGACAGCTGTAATTGTAATCGGCACAGGGGTTTCGTCTCCGAAGCTCCATGGGGGAGCTCAACTGGAGATTATGGTTGGGGGGGGGCTGTGTATGGGGTCCCTCATGAGGTTTACACTAGATAATGCATTATATTTCACAATAGTAGACATGATACAGACACTGAAAGCTGTAGAAAAATGCTTACCTAAAAAAATTGCATGTTTCTTTTCTTAACACTTTACACCGACTGCCTCAAGATAGTTGTATAAAACTGTAAAAGTAAATACATTAGTGACCTTAAAGCTGACCATAGCCAAGAACTGGCAAGCAGTTTTGAAAAGACACGATCCTGGCCTCAGGAGCAACAGTAAGCAAACGGCCCGGACACACGCACTCTCCCTCTCCTTCACGGACGCAACAGAGGTAATTGAGCTGAAAATTGAAAGGCTAACGTATCCTAAACCCATATGGGTCTGTAGCCAGGGTGAGGAAGTGAAATTGTGCAAAGTGGCAGGATAATCCTAGGAAGCAAGGCAAACCCACTGGACCTTGTTGCAGCCGGAGTTTAATGTCACTTGGGAAAACTCGGGAATGCTGTGGTGTGGCAACACTAGGATGGCAAAGGATATTCTGTGGGTACCAGCCAGATGTAAAGCATGCTTCTGTTAAAGATACAAGTGTAACAAAGGGCTATCTTGTGGCTGGGGCAAATGTTTAGGCTTTTGTAAATTCATTTTTTTAGATTTACTTCTGCTTAATGCAATATATATCTGGCAACTGCTGGGCAAGTGAATGTGATCTGCCTAACTTTAACACAGGTGGCAACACTGACGAGCAGATTAATTTTTCCTGGGTAGAGTTAATGCCACAGCTCATACAAGTGGGACTCTAATCTATGAATAAATGTTCTGCTAAATAAACAGTGTAAATCTTGTGGCATTCTTCCCTGTCACTGTGATTTTATGCCCACCAGCCTTGGACTTGTAAAACAGGCAGCTGAAGTTTGGCCAAATGCTCTACAGCCACACAGCTGAGCAATTTACTTAATGAACACAACTCTATTAATTAGTGCCTCGATACTACACTCTTTTTCTGGAAGGAAACAAAGTAGATAAGGTAAATGTTATCTTAAAGAAATGTGTACTAGCAAAAGCCATGGTAGAAATGAAAAAATATCTTATCATTGATATAATTAGAATGGCTTAAAATACAGAGGCCAGCAAGACCAAATCATTTTGAGTCTCCTAATTATGTTTGGTTCTGTCATCCTTCCCCACTCCGTGTTCTGATTGGCTGATCCTGCACTGTCAGCTAGCCCCAGAACATCTTCCATTTCTGTCTGTAAATGTCTTGTGAAAACCTGCTAGCTGTCCCCAGTGACAGACTGATGGAGGCTCCTAAAGGAGGATGGGGGGAGAGGAGGGAAAAACCAGAAGTGCCAGAGGCGCCCCATGTAGGCTGACTAATTTTATTTTATTTTATTAGGAATTTTATTTCCTAATTACTTCGGGCGATGATTTTTCTTCAAGTGAGTGACTTTACCCACCCCACGCAACCCCCTTCCCCCCCTGGTTTTCTATTGCCACCTGCCACTGTCTTTACACCAGTATCAGTTCATACACATACGATAACAGACATATAGCATGTCAGCTGAGAGTTCTTCAGACGGATACTGGGATGCTGCATAACCCACAGGAGATGTACAACCAAAAAACAAAAAAAAAAGAAAAGAAAACAGAGAATCGTTCCCAGTGCAGCCCAATCACTCCCTTAACTTGTAATTCAATATCAGGCACATTGCCCATATTGGGTTGTGCTCGGACTAAGTGAAAGCACGCTCCGGTGCACGTCTGCAATCTCGGCTGCAAGCATGCAGGGATAAATAAAGATCTCAAACCTCTTTTGGCCACGAACATAAGCAATAAAATCCTACATCCCAGAAGGGGAAGAAGCAAAGCAAGCCCCAAAGGGGTGATTCTCAAAACAATTCAGCGACGCTACTGTGAATGACAAACGAAAAAAAAAAACACTTAGCTACCAGGGGCTGGATGTTAGGAATTTATTAAAATGGCCTAGATCTCACGCATAAAAGAAGAAAGAATTCCATTGATTCAGTAGGCTATGAATGGACTTCACAGGAATGACCCCCCCATAACCTCCCCCTCTTGCCGTTCCAGCGGTACCATTCCCCACCCTGTATTTTCTACACCTTCATTAATCTTCTATGTTTCCCCAGAACAATAGCTGGAGTTTCCCCCTTTCCACTAAACATTCCCAATCTTTGCCTAAAAATTCCAGAGCTTTGGTTATCCGTGGGAGCAGCCTTCTGCTCAAAAGAGTCCTCAAAAGACTGTGTGAAGGATTTTTTTTTTTTTTGCACAATGTTCATGCTCAGTACCTTTGTACAAGGGTACAAGAAATACACAACCAAAAGTCTTGCATGAGCAACCACTGACTCATAAAGAAAGATCCTTAACCAATGGTCGCTGCCCCATTCGTGCAAATATTCATAGGCATGTAAATGTCATAGTGAAAGGTCTGCGCAGGCAGGAGTGCACTCAGAACTGGAAGATGAAACTCTTCCCTGCTGACGCTCACCCATAGCCTGAAATGTGACCCTTGCATAACTGCCTTTAGCTTGCTAATTGTGAGGCTTCCGCCTTCCGCAGCACGAGACAGCCGGCTGCCCTGTAATGGCCCAGGGCCTGCTCTGATCGCGTGGCCGTCCTGCGGAGCTGCAGGGGGAATGTGCAGCTCGTGGCTTCTTTATGCAGCCTGGCTTTTATGACCATTTTATTGGCTCCCCCTGACACACTGCAACCCTGTTACTGACATGTACTGGGGCCCTGACACTGCAGTTAAAGCCATGCCTCTGCGGTCATGCCGGAACTTTCTGTCTGGAGCGTCGTGCCAGAAGCCGAACGCCTCCCTTTGTTATTGTGAGCATCGGCTGTCAGAGTGGACTTGGAATGGGGTTTTGGATTTATCGTTCACTGCCCCGAGGTGTTGGCCCCTCCATGTGATGACAGGTTGTCCAATAAGGTCAACTGGTCCCCAAAATGGAAGCACCCTGACTTTTATTTTGCATCCCTACTGAAAAATTCTATTGACACGTCTCCATCCGCGGGAACCTGTAATTTCCACAAATTAATTTCACTTCACCTACTGCATGACCGTGCAGCGATTTTAAATTTACCTCACTTAAATGGAGTTATGTTATTGCCCTTCACTGTCACGTTCGGGGCAGGTATTCCATTTCCAAAAGTGGCGTATTTCCTTGGAAAAAAAATGTGCTATGGGAAATCGCATGTGCTGATCGACGTCTGAAATGGGCCAAGCTAAACAGAAATTCTAAGGGTTGTTCCGTCATGAAGAGAAAGTTCAACCACTCACGGCCATTTTCTTTGCTGCAACTGAGTGTAGAATATGCCGTTTATAAATCTGGTGGCTATTGCCTACTTAAAATGAATTAACATGGAAAACGTCTGTCTTTTTTCATTGCATGCCAGTGAGAGTTTTAACTAAAACTGTTGCTTTTAAACAAGCCAGTTGTTGCATATGTGCAATAACTGTCCTAAAACCAGAGTAAAGTTCAAGCTGTGGTTAAATACAAAAAAAATTAAAAGCCTCACAAACACACGCATTGACACACACACACAGACTGGAACAAAGCTGTATTCAAAATAATTGGATAAGAATCTGCTGTGAGACAGGGGAACAAGGACACAGCACTGGCAGAATTTTGACGTTAAGCAGCTGACACTGATTATTGAATCGGGTAGAGGGATAAAGCAGCTGAGGGACTGATTGTAGAGTGTAGAAGATTTGTGTTGGGGTGCCTATTGCTGTTATTACTCAGAGTACAGGTATTCCTCCTCAATTATACTGTAGGTAGTGACTTTTGGGGAGTGGGGGGGTTGTTATAGTGGACACGTAGCAACTGGCTAAATTTGGACTCCATGTGTGGCAGAATGAGGTAAAAGGTCAGGCCTAAGATTTCATATAGCTGCTCTTTGGATGTGTTCATGGAAAGGTACAGTGGTTACACACAGCCACGCGTGCACGTATGCATGCTCACTGGGCTCTGATAGAAAAATGTATATGGTCCAGCAAAGGTGAATGAGAGGACAGACGTACTGAAGTCAAAAGTAAATGAAGAAAAGCGACCAGTTTTATATATGCTGTAGGAAGGAAAGGTCAGCATTAGGAAGGAAAGTTTACAGCAAAGGTGACAAGATGCCTAATGGCTGCATCAGTCATTTGACCAAGTCAATAACGTGTTGTTGTGGGAAAGTGCCTGCACAAAGTGACACAAGTCTTTGGTCCTGCCAGTTGTTCTCCTTTCACTCAAGTGTTCTGAGGCTTTTCATGTCCCCAAGCGGCGTGTCTGGAGATTGGTCTTCCTGCTCCTCTGTAACACAAAGGAACCACTGGGGACTTTGTTCCCTCAAAGCAGGTGGTGTGTGAATAAAAGCTGTTGTGAGATGCAACAAGGAGCGTCCGTTCGTTAGGCTGAGGGGAGCCACGCTGGAACCAGGATTGCTGTGCCATTTTACCCCATCCAGCATCGTCACATTCAAACGCCACCTTTTCAGACCGTCTATTGAAGTGTCTGTGAAGTTCTATCTACACAATGACAGCCCGAGATGCTGGTTTAGAATCAGCGTAAAACCTGTCACTCTACAGTTAAAACTCCACCCCTCTGACAAATGATGCAACAGGCTGCCCCGGGCCTGCTGTTCAAAGTTAAAAATCCCTTGTGATTAATGATTCATGAGTTGGCCCTGCACCTATCAGTCACCAGTGAAACTCCGCCCTTTATGATTAATAATGCAAGAACTGGCCCCGGGCCTGTAAGCGTACAATGAAACCCCGCCCCTTGTGATTAATAATTCAGGAACAGGCCCGAATCCCGTGAGTTTCTTTCAAAGAACACTAACCAACTTTATAGAACTCACAGATGTTGGCCATGAGCATATGCTACCAGTGATAAGAAATGTGTCTTACATTTGAAATTGGGGAAGTAATGGAAACAACCAGTGGACCAGGACTGAGAGGTATTTTGCATCACATTGCATTTATAATGATGAGCCGTTCCACCCCGTACACCTTTCCACCTACTTGTCTGATTGTTTTTAAGTTACACAGAGTACAGTCAAAGCAACAGCACCTGAAACAATCCTCCTTATTTTGCATATTCACAGGATAAATTGTACACTAAAGCACAAATTTTGCACTTTATTTTCTGAGACAAGCCCGAAACAGCCTAATTCATACGTTACCTCAAAACTTAGTCAAAGTTTATTCTGTATACAGAAATTAGTGTATAAATAGTGCATTTAAATGTTACAAACCTGATTTAAAAAAGCTTTTAAAAGCAAAGCGCATTGAAAGACTCATCACCAGCCTTTCAAAAATTTTAAGGCATGAAGCTCGGTAAGCTTCACCAACGAGAGTAGCATACGGCTCTAATTTTATGTCTGTGAATATTCAGGGGAAGCTAGCAACAATGGCATCGCTTAGCGAAGCAAATGGCGCTGTAAACATCTCTCCCTGACGTGTCTCCAAAGGCACGCTAAATTCTAAGACAAAAGATCTGAGCAAGGAAAAAGTGGCTTTCAATTAAGTTCCAATCACAGCAACAATGGCTTTCTTCATATCGTCCAAAAGCCCAAATTTTTCTGCCTTTAAAAAAAATAATAAAAATTTAGAGCTGCTGGCAGCATTATTGTCTCTACCCCGTCTTGAGGAAACAAAGCTGCCCAGCGGTGTATATTTCATAACTCAGTTCAGCTTAGTGGATCCACTCTGGTCATGACTAAGATAAATAGGTGAGATTAAACAAGGGTGTCTCTCAATGGCATAAGTCTGCTTAGACATGACCCACACATAAAATGTAATCTTTAACCCAAAATGCTTTTAGTTTTTCCTCGTACCCCCTGCAGAGGCCAGGGGTTCAAACAGTGTAGTGGGTACTTTGGCTAAACATTAAACATTTTTTAAGGCTGATGTGCAATCATTCAGGGAAAGTACCTCTTCTTTATTAATGCCAAGCTGTAGCCAAATGAGGACAAACGACCTGTCTGCTGAGCACACTCCCTTTTTCTCCCTCTGGACGTTCAGAGAGGTCCTCTTGCAGGCATCTGCTCCATTTACAAATTGAAGAAGGTTACACGAATCCACACAACACTCTCAGATTTTCCACAAAATGAATTGCTTTTCTCCTCGACCTATTCATTTGTCTGTTCATAGGGCAGAGAATGTAGCTTGCATGAACTGAATTATTTTTACAAAGATTTTTAGTGTTATTAATTTTTTTTTCCTTGCGGGGAAGGGGGGTTGAGTATTGACTCTTGTGTACATTACATACTTTTATGTGTTATTATGGAGAAATACAGAATAC
The DNA here is from genome assembly GCA_025773905.1 of Chitala chitala. Taxonomy (NCBI): domain Eukaryota; kingdom Metazoa; phylum Chordata; class Actinopteri; order Osteoglossiformes; family Notopteridae; genus Chitala; species Chitala chitala. Next base: position 8,157 of record JABJVR010004182.1, read on the forward strand.
ATTCACCCTGTTACCAGAGCAAGTCCTTATTGACTTTATGGAAGCAGGGATGCTGAATATTTCATCATAAAACAAAATATTTGGTGACTGGTTCACCTGTTCCTGCCTTTACTTAACAGACTCGCATTTTGACATAACATGTCTTCATTCAAAATCTCCAGTGAACATTGAGATGGTTTTCAACATTTCAAAAATTGGGTTTTACAGCACATCATTGCTCTGTATAACACAGCTTTAATCTGCTTTTTGCCAGTGATCGTTTGTGGTTCCGCAGTTCCAGCTTAAAGTGCACATCTAACTACATATATATTAACGGCAATCTTTAGTGCACATATGAGCTCATTGCCGCCAAAATGCCATTTCATCTTAATTTTCCCTTGTGGCCAAGCAGTGGGGAGTAATCGCTTCAGACCTCATTTTGTTTGATGATATTTGAGTTTCGCACGCATTTCCATACCTTATTTGCATTTAATAGGGCACCCTGTTTTAACTGCAATTTTTCCCTCTCTAGAGACTTTGCCCATGCACAGCCAAGCCTATGGGAGTATAACTGACCAACAGAAACACCGCTGCAGAGGCAGGGCCGTTTATCGACGACAGATATTTTTCAGCCCAAATGACTGTAAAAATTCAGAATGCCCTTCTGTGTAATTAGAAAATTGCCTTAGCCCTCAGTACGCATTACACACCAATATCAGAGCTGACAGTGAGGCAAAGCAAGGTGAAAACTGTAATCATGTGTTTTCCTGCATCCTCCCTCTTTAAACACACCTACCCATGTGACATTTTCCCTCCTTAAACGTGTGAATCATAAACAATCGGATTAGGCGGTTTGCCCTTCCGGAACCACTAAGGACCAGACTTGTCATCTGATGCGGATCCTGGCTGAGCCGCGCAGCCACCCCCCCCCCCCCCCCCGGCTGTCTGAACGCATAACACCTTGTGTAACCTCCAGCGTCGGTCAAGTGGTTCTCAGCTCAGTGGTCCTGGCTGTTCCCTAATCCTATATGAAGGCCGGATGTGCCGTCAGGGTGGGTTAGATGCATACCCAAGGACCCTGCATGTAAAGGGGCCCATATGCAAATATTACTACTACTAATAATAATAATAATAATTGCCATTATTATTATTATTATGATTATTATTATTGTGCTACCTGTTTGCATTGTATTAGAGATGGCAAGCTGGATCACCCATGTGAATGCCAACAAACACTGGGGTTTTAATCCAGGCCTGTTTCCTGCAATAAGGCTGCTTACCTCATTGCCTCATTAGGAAGGCCTCCATTATGAGAACTAATGAAATTTTTAACAGTCATTCAGGTTACATTTTCAAGCCTGCTTTTCTGTCACATGATCAGGTCCCTAAGCACTATAGCAATTATACACTGTTATGGAAATGACAGAGGGCTAACAAGTTTCGAAGAATAAGACAAAAAAATGAACAAAATGAAAAATTAATTTTCATGAACTAAACGGCCACAGTCTCTTTAAAAATCCATTTGTCTTTGACAGATTTCAACTGATCACAGAACTTCTGGATTAACTCTTGTTCTTGATTAATTGCTTAACCGAGTCTCTAATTGGTTATAATTGGCTGAAATAGGATTTTGTTCCACATGGTTAAGCAATTAATGTCATAAAACATTTATGCTGTTGCTACACATTACATGAATACACTTCCACTGCAAGTGGCCTATGTCCTATATTTTACATATATTTTACAAAAAAAAGTCTTAACATCTTACTGTAGAGTGAAGACAACTAAAAACTGAAAACAGGCAACACGTACCTTCCTGTAACCATTGTCCAGTTATGACTAATTGTGTTTCAAGGTAAAAGTGCACATAACCATACAAAGTTACATTTTAATCATTACACTTCCAAAACATTTCTTTAAGTCTACCCACTGCCTCTTTCGCAATTTCTATTTCCCCAACACTTTCACTTGCACTATACTGAAATAAATGTACATGGGATGTATTCGATGCCAGGATGCCAGGATGATTTTGCAAACAAGAAATTGAGCTCTACATTGCAATAAATGTACATGCACTTACTTGAGATCACGTTCATACTACACGGACCCTGTAGACGTCAAGTTGTACGCTGCCCCGAATCTACAAAGTGCTTTTAAATGCCACACAAAGTTGAGCTCCATACTACATTCACTTCCAGGTATGTGCGCACAGTTCTTCGTAACATCCCTTCCAGTACGTATAAAAACACACGTGATGTCAAGACCCCGCCAAGCCCTTTGCAATAAAATGCTTTGGTCTCCCACCCCCAGTCTCATGAAAAGGGAATAGTTTTTATTTGCTCTGAGGTCATCTGTTGCAGTTCTAATGGTTGAGATGAGATGAGAGGAGCGTCTCTGTGCGGCACAAAACATCACTGGACATTTTTGAAACAGCCCAGACTCAAAGGAGATCACTTCACTCAAGGACTAAATGTCTTCTGCCTGCTTAAGATTGAAAAAAATTGGAGTCTAGGATCTATTCTAATTTTTAGAGTTGAACGTGCTCGGGGGAGCGGTATCAAAGGCAGCTACGCTCCTCTGTGGACAGAGATGGAATGTGACAATGCTAATTACTGCGTGCAGGGCCATGAAAAACTTAATTCTCCCCAATAAAAGGTTCCTTGTCTTCATCCTCACACTTGTCTGATACAGTCACAGTGCAAATTGTTCTCACTTTCAGCCCGAGACATAATGGCCTGGACGTTTCTGCCACTGTGCTCGTTTCCCCCTCTTTAAAATGGTAAGAGTGCCTTCAAAGGGGTCACACAATAACAAGTAAGCCCTGGGATTTAAGATTTTGTCATCCGAAAACCCCAGGGGCAGGCCAGGGCTCCTACTCACGCCACAGGTTAGACACCAGAGCAGAAAGGAGAAATCTGATAGGCAGCCCCTGAAAATGATTTGGCTCAGCAAACAATAAAAGAAAAATAACGAGTAGCCATATATGAATTTTAAACTGAACAATATAATTTAAGCATGTGCACTGGTTGAGGGGCACATCTTAGATTTTTTTTTTCTCTTTACTTACGTTGCTTACAATAATTCTCAAGGATCGATTGCAGGCCTCCCAATATGTATTTATTTTTGTCCAGGATTTTTTTTACTTACTTGTGGTCAATGGCTACCGATTACCTGAAAGCACACATCTCCTAGATATTCATTTCCTCCTTATGGCAATAATTAATTAGCAACGTTACCTCATTCTGACTACAAAATTGAAGTGGGACTGGGTGAACACTCATTAGCTCTGTTGGTTAAGCATTCTGAGGACAAATGCATGAAGAAACCTCCTTACACAGTGATGGGTATTACATCCTAGATTAAAGAGACCAAAAGAGTGAATGAATGAATACAGTATTTACTTTAGATGTATCACACATAATATGAAACAAATTCATAGACAGCAACACAGAGTTTATCAATATAGTGTATGGTCTTCAATAAACATTTTTTCCTACATGTTCCAGAGGTATGTTTACTACAATGAAAGTGCTCTCTTCAGAGTTTTTCCATTAAATCCATGTAATGAAGTTTCTTTTCTAAGATGAACTATTTGGAAATAGGGCTGCAAACATGCAGATCAGTGCTCTTGTCATCTGTAACTGCCATCTTGAATAACTCAAGGATGAGCTATCAAAAGAAATATTAGGGAAAGAAAATCATACAATAACTTGTCACATTATCATAATTATTACTCTGACAGTTAAGGTCTGCTGTTTGCTACAGCTCAAGGAACAAACCAGTTAACGTCTATGTTCAGCACTCCTATGATGTGGGGGGAAGGCAGCTTGTGTATGCAGTTAGAGTGGCCCTGGCATGTCATTTGCTTCCTGTGAGTATGATTGTATCTCGTGCCAGTTCCTGTGTTTTACAATTTTATTTATGAAACCTGTTTCCTCAGCGACAGCTTGGGAATGAGCTGGTGAAGACCCCCTCCCCAATTACTGAACATCAAAAGTAACTCAGATGCCCCCCTTCCACCCACACACACACACACACACACACACACACACACACACACACACACACACACACACACCGCCACCACCACCACCCATTCCCGCTAAATACAAAAAGACCAACTGAAGGGTTACAAAAGGGTCAGAAAAAAACCTGGATTACCAGCAAAATCACAACAGCCTGTTGAGTCTTCGCACTCCATTTCTGACATAAGCGCGTCTGAGGTGAAACTCTTTTAAAGTTTATTTTAAAATAAACCCTCCAAAGTGGATTTAATCACACTGCAGCCTCACTGGAAGGCATTTAGGAAACCTGCTGTCTTGCCAGAGTGAAACAAACAGTTACTGTATGTGCATGAGCATACTGGTTAGGCACCTGGTTTGTTACACATAAATAAAAAAATATAATGATAATAATAATAATTAATATAATAAATCCAAAATTCACATTGGTATGGATAGTGTATACTAAATTTAAAAGTGGCACCTAGTTCCTTTAGCCACAACAATGTTACAGAGGCATTTTTTTTTTACAACACAGTTCCATTCAAGTAAAGTGCACTTATAGTTTGATATCCTTATTCTCAATATGCAAATTTTTCCTTTTGATTTGGATCTGGACCAGTCATTTTCTGCACCCAAAATTTTCACAAGTGTCTGGTCCAACACTTACAAGCTCAGGCTGCATCTAATATTGATGCAGCACAGTGTAATGGGATGCTGGACCTGATTGACAGAATACAGCCACTCTTGGTTTAGCACAGGCCTTCAACACTCATGCATTTCTGCCAAAGACTCTGCGTTTGCCCATTTGTTGGCTGTGCTTTTCAGTATTTAATGGGCTGTTTGTGCATGGGTCACAAGCAGAGCTAGCCCCGACCAATTTGGTACCCTAGGCAAGATTTTAGCTGGTGCTCCTTACATTGCAACCAATTCCACCACCAATCACTGCAATGGCACCCCTATGGACAGATTGCACCCCTAGCCTATACGGTCTATGCTCAAGGCCAGCTCTAGTCCCAAGACCAATAAAACAAAAAACAAAAACCTTGGCAAAAGTTCTACAAGCTGCAAAACACAAAAGGCGTTAGCATTATGTGCTGAAATGTAGTAAAACTGGTAAAGTTTAAGAACACTTACGCCTTGCTGCAGGTATATCAAAATGCACAGCGAACGCAATCTGTCATCTGTGAAATAAGACTGTAAGACTAGAAATTTCTGAAAAGTTGGAAATGCATTAACAATTAAGATTATTGAAGTATCCTTAGTCCTCATTTAATCCTTTATCTTTAATTAATTTTTTAATGTAATATTTTCGACTGTGTAATTGTGTCTCCTGAGTTTTTCTTTGTGCTGTTAGACACTGAGGCGAATACCCACGAGTCCTCCAAGGTAGGCTGCAGAATTTCCCTACCAGTCTGTCAAAAATAAGACCACCTGAACATAAGATAACATTACACAACCCTCGATTAGGGAAACGAGACCATCTATATAATGTCAACAATACAGGTATGTGTCAAAGAAACTAAAACAGGTGGCAGTATTAAATGTATGTCATTGAATGAAATTAAAATGTTACATATTATTACATTATACAAATTCTCTTCTAAGACATAATGTAGATGTAACTTAAGGAAAAGACATTAGGCATCCCAGAAAACGTGTTCCCCTGTACTCTGGTTGCACAATGTGGTTACTACACAGCTGACGGAGTTACTCACAAAAAAGAAAAATATGTTAAAACAGTAGACCTATTGAAAATAAACACTGTTTAATTGTTGTATAACATGCTCATGTGAAGTCCTCCAGGGAGCAATACTGAGGAGCTTCTATCTTTTGGCCCCATGTTTAACCGTGGCTTTCAGATGATCAGGGCAAAAACTACACACATCATGTTAGGAAGTACCTTAATTTTAGTACGTTCTCATATTTCTTAAGGCAAGAAGGTAAGACGTGTTCACAACACAGCCCAGGGCTTTTTTTTTTGACTGACAACACTGATATGGCTTCACTGATATGGCTTCATTCTGAGCAAGGACACCAAGCTCCCCCCATGAAAATTCATGTCTGAATGAAAATCATGTGAGCATATACAGACCCACCTACAACTGCTGCTGTTTACCAACTCCTAAGGTCCTACTTACGTACCCGTTGTTTCTGTATGTGCATGGAGTGACTCTGAAAAGCACTGGGATTTTCCCTATTAAAATTCATGCAATAATTACTTTCATTATCCATACACATTATGCATCAATGGCCGACAAGATATGGGTGTACTTGTTCAGAAGTGCTCCCTCAGCATCAGAGTAGGAACAGCAGAGAAGTAAACAGCATGCTATAAAAATATACGTATAACTGCAGAACTATGACAAACTGCTCAAGTGCTACATACCAAATGTAGCTTAGCTTTCATTTCAGTAGTTCCTAAGTGCACCCTTGACACTTGTGCAATGTCACTAAACTAAGCCTCGACAAGGAAACATTTAAATTATTTAAGCACATTGCCAGAGAGCAGACACATTGTCGGTGGAGTATCTTACAGTTGAGCAGAGCAGCAACCTAATGAAAAGAGGATGGGGCATTACAGAAAACCACTGGGGGGGAAAAAACAGAGGTGTGTCTACCACGCCTAGTGACGTAATAAATACAGTTATTTAAAATGCATGTAAAACAATTACACCAGCCTTTGCCTGGTTCAATTTGGTTAACAACTGAATTAGCTGCACCTGGGGTTATTATTAAACTTATATTTCGAGGCAACATTTTTAACTGAATGCGTCGGCTTTCCTACGGTTACCAGATACCTGCATATCCAAAGCAGGACAGTGAAGGTCAAAAAGTAGGACACAATTTTATATATATATATAT
>JABJVR010004183.1:3605-15000 GCA_025773905.1 Chitala chitala
GTAGATTCAAGAAAATGCAGAGATGTTGCTTTAAGTAACTAAAGTTGGTAGCAATCAAAAACTCCTCCCATTTATTTTTTTTTTTTAGACAAGTATTTTAGCAAGAACTTATTTGTTGGGTGGAAAGTGTTACTATAGTCACTAAAGAGCAACCCTTTCTGTATAGTGCCGTTATTTCAAGACTTTTAACAAATATTTGGGCGGTTGTAAAAAAAATTTTAATCGGTAAGTCTGTTGTAATGAAAACTACAATCGTAGTTGTGACTGAAGTCCCGTTTGACAGCAGATGCAAAACAAGCGGGGTTAGGAAGCTGTGCGTTATGCTGACAACTGCAGTCATGTGAAAAGATTCATTAGTTGGTGTGGATTTGTTCAGATGTGGTCATGTTTCCTGTAAAGGATTTATTAATCAACAAGTAAACGTTATACGCATAATATTAGTTTAATATCTTAGTTCTCAATTCAAAGTCGTGCCACTGGTTTTTTAATGGGCGAAATGTAAAGATTGCGAGAAAAGCCAACTTACATATTCCATTTTCGCATTTCATTCTAAACGGATGCTTACGACTTTTAAAAGATAATAAACTATAATTTAAATGTTTAAGATTTTAGTTTTCTTTTGAACATAAAATTATTACATATAATTAGGTATACGCGCAATTAATACAAATTACAAAAACTTTTTTTATGAGATATTAAATCCCACTATATTCATGTCACTCGGTTTTGTGTTTATTAATGTTAATAATGAAGCTTGTGAGTACTGGGTCATGTGTTTGTGCAATGTGTGTAATTATGTTTCCATATGGATGTCTTCTATTGTTATTGCAATACAAAAAGTATAAATAAAGTAACCTGAACCTAATAACAATCTATGTTTCTGACAAAACGTAATCGCATGTTTCCTAGAATTGCCTTAACTTGGTCTGTATTAGACGCGTCTGCAGTTCGCAATACCAAATGCTGTTTAAGTTGCGAGGTTGTCTTTGTTTTCAGTTGTTTTGTACAAAGGGACTTTTGCAATCAGAAAAGCGTGCATTTAAAATGAAAGGCGTTTTTAGGCATTCATCAGTGCAAACCATAAAATCGCTTTATTTTTTAGTGTTAGTGTTGATTTCAGCAATGTAAAAGACTTTATTACGTTGTTGTCCGCATATACTCAGTAGTAAAGCACGATTTTTAATTAATCCATGCATGTAAAACTAGACCTTATTGATTTTGCTACAAAAATATTTTAAGACTGTGGTTCATATTCTTTCATACCTCCTGTCCTGTTTTACCTGTAGGAAGGGAAGAACATGAGGCCTTATCTCCTTGTCTGTCTGTGGACTGTGGCACTTGCTTCAGGATTGTCATCCCCACTGGCCCAGGTTCCTTTCCTCATAGTGTGGAATGCTCCAACAGAGCCCTGTTTGTCCATTCACGGTGTGCATCTGGACTTGGGCATATTTGACATTGTTCAAAACCAGGCCCAGAAATTTATGGGTGGAAACGTCACCATCTTCTATGAGAATAAGCTGGGTTATTACCCTCATTATACAGTGCAGGGCATGGCAATCAATGGTGGTGTTCCCCAGAATGCCAGCCTGAAGGTGCATCTCCAGAATGCTATGGCAGATATCCTGGCTGATATCCCTGATCCAGACTTCCAGGGCCTGGCCGTAGTGGACTGGGAGAGCTGGAGGCCACTGTGGGCTCGCAACTGGGATTCCAAGCATGTGTACTGGGAAGGGTCCAAGATGTTGGTGAGGGATAGGCACCCAGACTGGACTCCCGCACAAGTGGAAAATGAGGCTCGAAAGGAGTTTGAAAAGGCAGCCCAAGCCTTCATGGAGGACACACTAAAGATGGGTCGCAAACTGAGACCACAGGGCCTCTGGGGTTTCTATGGCTTCCCTGGTTGCTACAACTACGAGTACAAAAATTCCTCTGTAAACTATACTGGTATCTGTCCTCCCCAGGAAATGAAGTGGAATGACCAGCTCTCTTGGCTGTGGAGTGTTAGCTCTGCACTCTACCCTGACATTTATCTGGAGCCTGTACTGCATGGCCAAGGTGGCGACATCCTGCGTTACACCCGCTATCGTGTGCTGGAAGCCCTGAGAGTCGCTGGTCAGGTGACTCCTGTACCCCCCCCAGTGCTGCCTTATGCTCGTATCGCCTACACTTACTCACTGGACTTCCTGTCTGAGGCAAGTTTTCAGGAATGGAAAGTAACATGACTGATTAGAAGGGGAACATACTGCACTCACCAAACATCACACAATTAACATTTCAGCCTATGTGTTGTTTTCATTAGAAATATTTTAAGGGACCTTCAGGATGACTGATGGTTGTGAGGTGTCTCTGTTGCAGGAAGACCTGGTCCACACCATTGGTGAGAGTGCTGCTCTCGGAGCAGCTGGCGTTGTGCTATGGGGTGACGCAGAGTATGCCAAGTCTAAGGTAAGGACCTCAGTGAAAAAGAAGCATGTCTACTGACCAGTTTGCCAAATATAATTTTTTTAGGGGCTATAAATAATGTCTTTAAATATTCATTTATCAATTTCTTTGGTCATGAAAAATTTCATAGGTTATAAAAACTTGAAGTTTATGATGATAAAATGCAATTTCTTTCTTGTGTTTAGGTAGGGCCAAACTCCTGATGCATTCACTTTTTCCAGTGTAAATATTTTGTATGAATATGCTTAGAATAATGCATAGGAAGTTTTCCAAGATGACATGTACAGTATATATCAAGTCATGCACACACATTTATGTAGGAGGTGCTAAATTTGGAAACAAGCATATGCACTACAGCAGCAAACCTGTAGGTACAGCCATGAATGGCAGTAAGTAAAATGAGACAAGAAAAAAGCTTGCACTTGTTAGGTGAACAGTTGTCTTCACCATGATGGAAGCGTATGCTAGGACCTTAATGGGGTCTCTGTCTGAAATGTTTTTGAACTGTTTTTGAATATTATGCATGAAAACCCATAATATTCACAGACTACAGTACTTTCTAACTGTAGTTAAGGGTCTGGTCTCAGTCTCAAGCACCTCTGCTTGTATGATAAGTGCTAACAACCCTTAGTGCAAAACTGAGAAATGCTGTGCAGTTTCCGCATTTAACGGTTAAAGTGAATAAGAGGAGGAAGTTGCACTTCTATTTCAGTTTGGCTTTTCTGTGAATGTAAGGTACAAATTCAAACTAGCTTTTCTGGGAAGTGTTCAGTCACCGTTTCATTTGGTAGTTGGTGCAGAAACGTAAAAATGTGATACAAAGTACATAAATACAGATAATATAAGAAATTTGGAAAAGATGCAAAACATGAAAAAAAATGTTATATTCCATTCCAAGGTCTACTGCCCAGATACAGTGAGAAAGTTATTGAAACCTTCTAAACTTCTTAGATTTTTGCAGTAGTTTCTCATAAAATGTGTTCTGATGACCATCTACATCACAACAATGGATAAACAGGGTCTTCCTAAACTACTATTTTAGTAGAAAGAACTGTTCATTTTCTTTATTCAACATATTTACAGAACAATGTGGGAAAATGTATGCAATCTTTGTCCGTAACTGGCAGAACTTCCTTTAGCAACAGAAACTTCTATGAGACATTACTTGAAGCAGCCCGTCAGAATTTTAGACCCTTTGTCTTCACAAAAATACTTCAGTTAATTTGTGGTCCTGACATTTTTTGCATGAACAACTCTTTTCTGGTCATGTCATCTGAGTTAGATAAGGTCTGGACTCTGATCGGGCTACCCCAAAACACTTTTTAAATAATCCGGTTGTTGATTTACTTGATAGTGTGTTTTTGGTACATTGCCTTATTGTATCATCCAAGTTCTGCTAAGCTTCATGTACAGGATGGCTGGCCTGACATTCCCCTGTAAAATATTTTGATAGTTTGAAATCACAGTTCTTGAAATGATTCTACACTGTCTAGGCAATATATAATAATGAGGCAGCTGCAAAATTTTGCAGCTATGTTTTTGTATTAAGGCTTTTGATAATACAACATAAGCACTTTGTTTGAACTGTAATAAAACTACAGTCATTAATTACTTAATATTTTTTACATTATGAACACAGCACAATATAAATACAAAGTGAGACTGAGCCAGTGATTGTTCTTTTCATTCCAGAATAACTGCCTTGCTGTGAAGAACTACCTGGAAGGTACCCTGGGTCACTACTTGGTCAATGTGACAACTGCTGCTGCACTGTGTAGTAAGGTGGTGTGCTCTGGTCAAGGACGTTGCCAGCGGCGACACGATGCTCCTGGTGCATACCTTCATCTGGACCCTGATAGGTGGAACATGGTGAAAGGGACAGAGCTGAATGCAACCCGCTGGTACAGTGTGCAGATGGAGATGGACCATGACCACATTCATAACAGCATGATCCATTTTGACTGTCTGTGTTTCCCAGGCTGGGGAGGCCCACGCTGTGCAAAGAAAAGGTCCTAAGTTAGGGTAGACACTACCAGAAATCAACAGGTGAATTTGACACTCAAGGATCAAATGTATTGTGTTCTCAAATGTTAAGCACATGCACTAAAAAGAATGATGTTGCCGTCAAGCTCTCAAGAATGGGCTGAACGTACCCCCAGATTTCTCCAACGAAATATCTGTACACAAATGGAGATTTGCTTACTTAAGAGTGGAGGAACACAGGGATTGAAGGAATAGCCACAAAAAATGGCACATAGTGTGAAATAACTGCTTTTTGTTGAAAACAGTGGGTAGATAGTTTTTGCACTAAAGCACCTGATATTTTCAGTGATGCCAGTCATACTAAACAGGAAGTTTGGAGTGTGTGTGTGTGTGTGTGTGTGTGTAAGAAGATTGGTTGTGGTATTCTCATTTTCCAGTCACTGCTCTGTGCAGGCAAACACATTTACTGTAATCTGGTTAGTTTTCCCTACTATTTCTGAACAGTCACTGTTAATACAGTATACAAGGCAAGTCCTTGTAATAATTCACTTTACTTTAATTGCAGTATACTTTCACTACAGAATTGAAATCTATAGTATGTGTGATTGGGGAGGGAAGTATTTTTAAGACTCGTACAAAAGTGAAATCAAAAATATGAATGGATAAATTGAATTGATTCTAATAGCAAATACATGCGTTATTTACTATACCTGCGTATCGTCTAGCTTACTTATGTAAAATAACGTCACCGCACAATCGTAACAGGGTCTTTGCTTTTAAGATGTAATAAATAATTATACCCAAGTCGATACCATGTTGCTTTTGGTTTTTGAGTGAACTCCACGGAATGGCATTTCTTAGCCAGTAAATATGTATTCATAATATAACAGTCCGTAACTAATAAGAAATAATCTGAATTGTTTTCTATCCAGTGCATGAGTTAGATTCTTTTGACATTTTTGAAATATGTACATAGCAGCATAAATATTTTAATCACTACTGAATATGTTACGCATATCCGATCCACCGTTTACGTGAATTTCTGCCTTTTTTTTCGTACGTATGTATTTAGCGTGTACTTTTCTGCTGTATTTTAAATGACACGGCGAACCCTATGTAGGGGGAAATGGTTTCCTTACGGAGGCATTTACGACGAACACCGATCGGTGACGTTGAGCGACAGCTACGCAGATAACAGCGCATTGAGAACTGTCTTCCCCAGGCTCAGTACGGGAGTTTCTGTGCATGCTGGTGCCAAAATGTACATGTGTGAAGAGCTAACATGTTAGGATCCGTGTGGGATATAATTCCCAAGTAATGATTATGTAGGGGAAAAAGTAGCGTTTCAGTTGACAGTCTAGCTAGCTCTTGATATTATCAAAGGGAGGCGATATTAGCCAGACTCCGTATAATACTTAGAATAAATAAAAACCGTTAGGTCGAACATCTCGGTAGTTATGTTGCAGACCTCCAGAGGTTGTTGGGTAGCTGTCTGTTTTTATAATCAGTTTTTCTTAAATCGCACGGATGGGTAACCTCACGTAAAACACTGCAGGCGTCAGTTTAATCCATACATGGCTTGTCTGTGGGTATTTTAAACAAAAATCATACTTTGTGTGGTTATTTTCGTTTTAACCATCTCACTTACATTCTTTTGCGAATTAAACGTTTCTACAACAATGAACTTTTTGCGCAACCGACTGGTCGTATTGGGCCTGGTTTTGCTTGCTACCTTGCTGTTATACTTGCTGTTACCGGCCATTCGACAAGGTAGTATGGAGCCTTCTCTGGACGTGCAACGAATTGGGGTGGGGGAGAGGGCAGTGGCCGCAGCAGTGGCGGCGACATCTCACCCGCCTCCAGCTGTCAACGTTACGGTTCGAACTGGACAGCTGCCCGGCGATCCCCCGCTGTTCTTCAGAGAGGCTTTGCCTGTGGACGGTGCAGGGAGACAGATACTACCAAGGTGAGACACAGGCCAAGCAGTGGTGTTGGCGTAGCCTTGTGGCTCAGTATGTAGAATCGCAATATGTTTCAGTATACCTGAAATATGTGCTTTGTCTGAATTTCATAATTTTTAGACGAAAATGTTTTACAGCCGTTAATAAGTGTGAAGAAATAGAAAAGCTAACATTTATTCTGGAAACCAATGTTTGTTGTTTTTCAGAATATTTATCTTTTCCCCCTTATCTGCAAAGTGTTTTGAAAACCAAATTCCCCCTTCCCCAGGCTGCAGGTGGTTCTACTCCATGGACAGGCATTCACTTCCAAAAACTGGGAGGACCTTGGTACTCTGGCGCTACTGGCCACTAATGGGTATCAGGCACTGGCACTTGATCTTCCTGGTGAGGGTGACATTCAGTTGGGACCTCTATGCCAGAACTTAACAGTTGGCAAACTACAGCCTGCAGGTTGTATGTCACATTAGGGCCCAAATACAACTCCTCTTTGCTGTGTGAATGTACGTTGTGCATGCGTGTTACCCTACATGGTTTACATACAGGTCTGTATGAGCACCTTTTAACACCCTGCGGCATCGTGCGGTTTGACAGGCTTTGGGAACTCGCCAGACTCAGATGCGTTGAAGACTGATGAGCAGCGCGTCGCCCTCCTGCAGCGTTTCCTGGAAGCGCTGGGCGTCAGGGCTCCGGTGCTGTTGAGTCCCTCTATGAGCGGTCGATTCTCTCTGCCTTTTCTGGTGCAGCACAGCAGCCGGCTCCGTGGCTTTGTTCCCATCGCACCTGTTGGCACCCGCAGCTACTCCCCGCAGCAGTATCAGGCCATCCAGGTGACTGCTTCCGAAATGTTTCACTTGAGCCAGTCCTCTAACACCACAGTCCTCACGATTCAATGGCCTCAGTGCGCAGATCATTTCATTGCAATTAATTCTTTATGTTTGTGCAGTGTAGATGACTATTAAATTCTTGTAATTTGTATCTACCTGCTAGTAATAGTAGACACTAGATGGTGGTATAGATCTAAAATGATTTTCAATAATTTTCTTTTGTGGACTTTTGGATATTTTAAATTTACTTTTACATCTATTCATTTAGCAGGCGCTTTTGTCCAAAGCAAGTTACAAATGACAATTAATAGTACATGTGTAATAATACATGTGCACATTAAAACGAGGTCAACAAAATCTGGGAATCCAGCTGATAGTAAGTGCTGTCCTGTAGTCAAAGTGCACAAGGTTCAGTTTAGCAAGATGATCTAAATGAACTAAAAATGCAAAAAGTTAAATTAGTAATAACATAAGGTGTAAAAACTTTTTAAAAACATTTAAACATTGCAAACAGTAAAAAAGCAAAGCTGATGAAGATGAGGTTCAAGTGCTTAGGTGTTCCCTGAAGAGATGAGTCTTCAATATCTTGCGGAATGTGGACAGAGATGAAGTTTTCAAAGTAAGGGACAGTTCATTCCACCATATTAATCATAAAGAAAATCATAAAAATATCATAAAGTACTTCACAACTGTCTACCCACAAAATACATGACTTTAAGAACATTAATATGCATATGCCATGGTTTTGGTAAACACTAGATTTTTTAATAGACCAAAGATTTCGATCTTGCCAGGGTTGTGGAGTCAGTACACAAAACCTTTGACTCTGACTCCTCACTTTATGATACTTCTGACTCCACAGCATTGGATAAAGTTTGACCACCTTATTAGTTGTGTAATAAAATAATGTAACATATAAGAGGATACAATATGTAAAACAATATTTAATTTTTTTTTTATGGAACATAGCTGTTTGATTAACCAAGGTCCAAATTGTAAGCATATGAATCCGCAGGCCTAGCCTAGGCCCAAAAGTTGAACGTTATTTTCGGGGTTGACTTATCTGGCAAATATAGGCCTACACTTATATTACACGTCAAATTTTTGGGGGTCAATGTGAATGCCAGGTTGATTTATACGTCAGCATATAAAGTACATTTAGTAGGAGTTGGAGTCAGTACATTTTTCTGACTCTGATTCCGGTACCCAATAAGTGCTTCTGACTCGGCAGCCTAACAGCTGTTCTGTATTAATGCATGTTTATTTTGTTCAACATTCCGCGTCTGTTAAAGGGACTTGCCGCTTCCACTGAGTAGCCTGATGAGACATTCTGTCCTTAGTCCTTACGGGGATTATATTTTTCAGAGCACATTGAAACAGTATTAAATTTAAAAATAATTTTTATTGAAAAATTAATCATGAATAGTTTTTTTTTTTTTTGATAGTT
This sequence comes from Chitala chitala, assembly GCA_025773905.1. Classification (NCBI taxonomy): domain Eukaryota; kingdom Metazoa; phylum Chordata; class Actinopteri; order Osteoglossiformes; family Notopteridae; genus Chitala; species Chitala chitala. The sequence continues at coordinate 12,263 of JABJVR010004183.1, forward strand.
GTGCTATAAGCAGAATGATCTACTGTAAGGTGTTTGGGTCGAAGAAAATAACTCCAGCTTTGCTTAACAACCCTCCTCTTTGCATCCGGCTACACAACACCAAGATGTTGCTGATTGCTTTTCTGCACCTCATTGTGGTTCATCCCCTTACTTTAAATTCATACCACTGTGGCCCCATAAGAGAAGACAGATAGCATCATTACAGATGTGATTTAACTGCAAATTTAAAAGGCTAGAGTACTGTCATTTTAAAGCCATGCGCCTATGTCTTCTGAATCAGACACCAACGCTGATTGTGTATGGGGAGTTAGATACCAACCTGGGGGCGCAGTCCTACAAGAACCTGAGCCAGCTTCCACGGAGCTCCGCTGTGCGGCTGGAGGGAGCGCGTCATGCCTGCTATCTGGACAAGCCCAGAGAATTTCACCAGGCCCTGCTGGACTTCCTCAGTAAACTGGAGTGAGAGGGGGAGCTACAGGCTATAGACAGCACTAGCATGGGATAGATGGGGGAATGTTTACACCTTTTTGATGGCTAAAATATTTTGTGGGTGGGGTGGGAGGTGGGCAGACATTAATATTACGACTGGAGGTCTTCTGACATTTGAAGGGGTGACTTTAAATGGATTAAATTATGAAAATTCTGGATTTAATTGTTTCAGAAGGGTAGTATTATGACACTGTTAAACACCTTGTCTGGTTTGTTTGCCTGTCGCACATTAATCCTATATGTCCTAAAACATGGATTTGTTGTCAGGTTCGGTTGTACTCAGTCTCTCCTGTTGTTCACCCTTTGAGTTTTAAATCAGCTGTTACCTTCTCAGAAACGTCTCTGTGTGTGTGTTGTGCTTGGAATTTGTTTGAGGAATTACATGCTGTTACAAAGACACTTTGAAATTATGTAGCTGAACCTACACTACTTAAATTGTTGTAATTGCCATTTCAAGGCTTTAATATAATAACTGGGCTGTTATCTCAGTTTTGTCATATTTTAAAAAATAAGGTAGATTTAAAATATTTGCTTGACAAAGATTGAAGTTTGATGTATTTTGGCAATCATCACTATTTATTTGTGTTTATATTTCATTAAAAGGTTAGATGTAATGTAGGGATTAAACTATATGGCATTGCTGTATTTTATTTTTGCTATTTTCTTTGAATTTTGTAAATAGGTCTACTGTATTTTTAGTTGCAGTTGTTCATGCTCTGCTTTAATATGGTACAACAGTACTATTTTACTTGGTTAAGTATTTTTTATAATATCAGATCTCATTTTGAATTGCAGCAGTGAGTGGTTCTAACAGCTTTTCCATAATATATAAACAGTTGTAATTGTTTCCTGTGGTTACAATAAAACTGGACATAGAAATTGACTTATTTTTATTTAGCACATTGGTTTGTTAAGTGGCACAGTGGCATGGTGGTTGGCACTGTCACCTTGTACCTCCACGCCTGGGGTTCACTTCTTGCTTTGGGTCTGTGTGCGTGGAGTTTGCATGTTCTCCCTGTGCTTGGTGGGTTTTCTCCGGGTTCTCAGGTTTCCTCCCACAGTCCAAAGACATGCGGGTTAGGTTGATTGGTGTCTCCAAATTGCCCATTGTGTGTGTATGTGTGTGTGTGTGTGTGTGTGTGTGTGCGTGTGCGTGCCCTGCGGTGGATTGGCGCCCTGCCCTGGGTGTCCCCTGCCCTGTGTGTTCTGGGATGGGTTCCAGGCTTCCCCGTGACCCTTAACAGGATAAGCAGTTTAGAAGATGACATTGGTTTGTTTTAGGTGAACAAGTCATGCAGGACTTCAAAATGCATCCTAGGTAAAAATTTAGTGTTAAAGCAGTATTTTGGAACAGCACCTGAACACATCACAGGCAAGGCAAGTTTATTTATATAGCACCTTTCATACACAGGGCAGTTCAAAGTGCTTTAGATAGACCCAAACAGTATCACAGTATCAAAGCTTGTCATGGTTATGAGAACATGCTATCTCTCCCCTTTCTCTAGCAGCCCTCATTGCTGGCAGAAGCTCTGTCCTTTTTCATGCACAGCCTCTGGAACATTTCTGTTTGGATATATTTGTACCTTTAAGGTATTTTCCCTCTCTGGCACTGTGTCCTCCGTATACCTGAAGTTTGTCCACAATGTTAGATTGTTGCCTGTTGGAACTCCCATTTTTAGGTGTGCCTGTTCTGTGTGTTCTCTTCAAGTTGATTCTATTTTGATCTGGCTTTAACTTCTCCTGGATCAACTTGTCTAAGTAGCTGGCTTTAACTGTTCCTGGATCAACCCTCTAAGTAGCTGGCTTTAGCATCCAGGACAAGAAGGGATTCGGTCAGTTTGTGTCATTTGTATTTCTTTAATTTTGGCTAGCAAAGTCAGACATGCAATTCAAAATACACATTACAGTGTGTGCTTACTGTACAGAATGCCGTTAACTTGTTGATTAAAGGGGGTGTTCAATTGTATTTAGATAAAACCTGAGAATGATTATGTTTCTCATGTTTAGTTCTACCATTTTAAAAACATACGGACAGTCAGTGGAGTGCCTTTTCAGTCGTACGAACCGTTTATGGTGTGAAACTTCAATCAGCCTATGACCTGAAAATATATTTTCTTGCATTTTTGGTTTCAAAACCTGAGTTCTAAATTAAGTGCTCTGTCTCTTTTGAAATAGATTAGATTAGATTAGATTAGATCGAACTTTATTGATCCCACAGTGGGGAAATTCTCTTGTTACAGCAGCTCACA
>JABJVR010004184.1:0-14997 GCA_025773905.1 Chitala chitala
AACAGCAAAGATACTGCGCAGAACCCTCAAGCTCCCAGGCCTCTGGTAGAGGACCCGAGCTTGGATGGATAAGACTGGCCGCGGAGGGTGAGGGGACAACTTTTATATATACTATATTTCAATCCAATCAAGCATCTGTGGGATGTTCTGAAAAAAAACAAATCCATTTTATGGAGGCCCCACCTCAGAACTTTCAGGACTTAAGGGATCTCCTACTGATGGCTTACCTTCAGTGGTCTAATGGAGTCCATGCCTTGATGGGACAGGACTGTTTTGTTGGCAAAAGGGGTCCCTACTCAATATTATTTTTACCAGTATTAATAATGTGAAAATAACAGTATGATCCTTCTTTGAAAGATAAGGAGAATAGAAATCAACTTAAAATTTATAAAGAGGTAAAAGAGATTAAAAGTTCCTTTATTATATGTTTATTTTATTGGTTTATGCAACATCAGAAAGTGTGTATATATTGCATTTCATAATAAAAAATAATAATTAACACTTAAAAAAATCCAGATAGCACTGTTACATCTGCCCTCTGCCCAGTGTTTCCCAGCTAACACGTCAGGATCTCAAAGTCAGTTAGTTTGAGTTCACAATCTACATCATGCTCCAAATCAAAACGCAAATCACACGCTGGTGAAGATCCTGGGATCCTGTTCACTAGGGTGCTACAATCACTTGGCCCTTTCTAACAAACCAGTACTACTTCCCCCTTATATACATATTTACACACACTCCAGCCCATAAATTATGAAGTTGACTGTAAAAATGTATCAGTCACTGTCTACCCACACTAAGGTTTATATATATATATATATATATATATATATATATATATATTCGTGATAAGTTTGAACCGATGGCACTGTGTGTGAGGTGCACAAGCAAAGATCTGGGAGGTGTTGCACAGCAACAGGTCCTGCTTCCTCAGATACGGTGTTGCAGCAGTTTACAGTCAGCGCAAAACTCTGTCAACCAATGTGTACATGAGACAGGAATTAGTAGGTCAAGCAAACAACGTATTCTGAAGAGAGGGCATTGGAAATGTCACATCTCGAGACTGTTACTCACCATGAATGAAGATGACCCTGATCAGAGAATGCAGTACTTTGAGCGGTTTCCACACATGGTACATGAGGATGAAGAGTTTGTACAGAAAGTGGTGTGGTCTGATGAAGCACAGTTTAACCATCATTGTTGTGTTTATTGGGCTCCAGAAAATCCTCACGCTCATGTGGACAAAGCAGTTAATTTACCAGGGCTCAATGTCTGGTGTGGATTGTCATCCATGGGCTCAACTGGTCCAGTGTACTTTGGCATGCTTCACACATGCAATTTACTGCCCATTTGTGAAGTTTATGCAGATGAGGAATTTTACTTCCAGCAAGATGGCGCACCACCGAGATGTGGGAGCCTGTCTCGATGACATTCTGCCAGGACGTCCACCATATAAAAGAGGAACACAACAATTATACAAATTAATTTGCAGCATCATGACAAAATTAAATTGCAGTTATGTTTACCTAACAATACTTAAAAGACAAAAATTGGCAATTTAAAAAATTTTATATTAAATAAAAGTTCAAATCAAAGTAGCTGCTTTTAAAATTCTTTAAAACCCAGTAATGGATACTTTGTTATTTATGAAACTATTCTTCACATGTCTTAAAAATTTATTTTCAGGAATCACACATAAATTCAGATTTTGTAGCCCTTGGAAGCTATAAGAATGAATTGAGTCCTTGAGAAATTCCATATTTCACAACCGAGTCAGCGTCTGACTGCCTGCTGTTTGCAGGATTGTCTCATGCTATGCAGAATCAACGTTAGGGGGAACGGAGGCCTCATCTATGTCCTTTGGCCATAGAAGTTAACACAAGTTATTCCTAAAAGCTGACCCCCCCCCCACTTTAAGGAGCAGATGTGCTTTTTCATCAATTGTGTTGTTTAGGTACAGACACAGTTTCCCATTTGAGAATAAAACAAAGCACCTTTAAAATAATCCCAAAGCGCTGAACATGAAAACAAAAGGCAAACTGTGAGAGAAATGTTATATCACCTGCCTTTCTCTAAAAGTAAAAACATATGCATCACTCACCTAAGCCATACTTAATCACAAATCTGAATAAATACCCTGTACTAATCCACTGTTCTGGTTTATGTGCGTAATAGGGCTGTCACACAACACATGGAATAAATTAGGCACCTTGAAAATATCTGCCTTTTGTGTTGATAAACAACTACATTGTGGCTCTCATTTCCCCGTCATTCATCATGTGTAAAGTCTCAGATGAATTCTGGGAAATCTCAAACAATGACAAAACTACTGGGTACTTGAACTTTTAAGAAGTTTAATGAACTGCTGGAAAAACAGAGGGTGTTTCAACTGTAAATTGTTACAATGGAAGGACCTTCAGCTTGAAATGCAGTGGTGTCTGAGGCCAGCCATGACTCAGTAAGTAGTGACAAATGTCATCCTTAGTCCTTTCTCAGCTTCAGTATGTCTCTTCAAATGGAGGATGTCAGGACATATTTTTGCCTGGTAATTTGTAACTCTAAAAATAAGCATAGATAATGTCAAAGTGATTACTGCCTATGTTTTTCTATTTTTATCTTCAGTTAATTGATTTTTAAAATTAGCATCCTAAATGTTGGAAAGGACCAGGAATAACTGGGGTTGGGCTGTTGAAGTTCTCCAGGCATTTCAGGAGCTTCTGATGCAGATGCACCCTACCTGTGAAAAACATCATAATGTTCATGGTTCGAAGACATGCCATTGGCTTGGTTACATGACACTGTTGTGTGTCACAAGACCACTTTCAGGTTTTGTGTCTCAGACGTTGTGGCAAAATCTTGTGCCATATTATACGATTTATAGAAAAATGAAGTTTGCTATTAATCTCGAATGTGTTTGTAGCAAAGGTTATCAGTCACATGACCAGGAAACCAAAATAATTGTATACATATACACATCTCTGCCTTCAGAGAATTGTGAATGTTTTTAATAGAAACATCTAATATCTTTGATTTTCAAAAGCATACACATTCAATTTTAAAATATTTCATGCTGTTAGAACATGCTTGTGCAAAAAACAATGCAAGATGCTTTTCCAGTGAGCAACAGGTACAGCTTGGAACAGGGCACTGTTTAACTTGGTAATGTTATAAATAATATACAAAATAAGTAAACTGTGGCAAGATGATAGCTTATAAGCATGGAGGAATTTCCAATATTGTTTGCATTTCTGAAGATCACTTATGCAAAGATAAACTATATATATTAATTGTAGAATTGTGACCTTTTTAAAATGGAAACATCTAGTATCTTTGATTTTCAAAAGCATAGCTACTTAGTGACCTGGTGGCTCAATGAGCAGAACATCAGGCTGGGATGAGGAAGTCCTCTGTGATTTCTGTTGTTTTCCTTTTCTGGTAGTAGTTTATGACCAATGTGTGAATAAGTGATTTAGGAGCTTGTCCAAATATTATTCCTTTATTCTTTAATGCGTTATGACCTCAAATTAAGTTTTATTCAGTTATGTGGGGTTGGTTCCCTATAACAATTGTCTCACGAGGGATCTGAAAGATGGAGAGGACAGGAAGCTATGGGAAGGATGGTGATTTTTCCAGTGTGGTACAGGTTGACTAAAAGTGTAGTGGAAAAGCACCCAAACACACTATGGCACGCCACTGTTAAAATCTGACTGTGGTTATGTGCAGAGAAGTCAGAGCAGAGGAAGCTCAGTGATGAACCTAACAAGCATAGGCATCTTTGTTAAGTCAACACTTTGCAAATGTCAAAGAAAGGTGAAAAGAAGTTTTGCTACAGTGATTTATCTACTGGCCTTTTCTACAACAGACACCACTGTGCCAGAGACCTAACTGCTGCTGGCTCCACTTCTGTACCTTCGACAAAGGAATTTCAAAATAAAACACTTACTGTATAATAAGTGCAGCTGTCATGTGATGGGAGTGGTTTGTGGGCTGATATTGCACAGCTAAACATGAGAAGCAGTAAGCATAAAACACGTTCTCACACTTCTGACAATGGCCATACAATTCTGCTGATCAAAAAATACAACCTCATCTTGTGAGGATCAACAGCTGATGTTAGTTTAATTACACTAAAGTAGAAACCAATTTAGCTGATTTGGTTCTGTGGTTTTTGGAATGTTAGTGACATTTTCCAACATGTTTCGTATGCTGTTCCAGAATTTTCCCAGCACTAGCCCAGCAATAGTACAGCCCTGCTTTTGGACCCACCCTCCAAAGCTAATTACAAGCCAGCCCTAGATGACTCTAATTAGAGGTTGTTAGTGTGTATGATATATGTGTAACCACACTGAGAGCTTCTCCAGCTGCTGAAGGTTGGCAGTCAGTTGCAGGCTTCCAGGAGTGACACAGGGATCCAGTGACACACCTGAACTAGTCAACCAGAAAACCCTTTCTACCATCTTTAATAGCATCCACCAGTAGTGACCACCAGTCACAGAGACTGTCCATAAATAGACAGGCTGAGAAGTTTAAACTCCTATGACACAGGAACAGGTTTTATGGACTTTTACTCTAAACAACACAAACAGTGACCAATAATACACTGAGAAACATAAGTCTAGTTTTTCTACAAGACAGTGCTAAGGGGCAACAATACAATATGGTAATAATGAACTGCATCACTTAAAAGGAAAATGGCTAGGTGGCTGCTAGGGGGCATTTCTGCAGGATTCACTTGACCTATGGTGTTCATATTTGAGCACAGCACTTAAAATCAATGTGTTGAACTATGTTTCTGTCCACCTCTGTTTGTATTGATCATGTTACTGTTTAAAATAATACTAATAACATATTTATCATTTACTTCAAAATAAAGTGAAGATTAGAACAAACAACAGGAAGGCATCTGAGGGTAAGAGGAGTAAATACAAGATCCAGAAGAGAAGCATGATGGAAGAAGACAGACGGGCACTAAAGGCAAACACCCAAACCTAGTACATCTCAGTGGCTCATCTGGGCATAGACTAGGCCATTTGGGTGTTGCTAGAGTCATGTTGAAATGGGCTTCCTGCTGACATTTGCACATCAATAAGAAGGAATCAATTAAACATCCTATTGTCTATTATAAGACAATACATGTACTGTCATGAGAGGGGTGGTGTAGTCTAGTTGATAATGTAGTGAATATGGAAATAGATTCAAAGAGTCATAACTTAAAGGTTCAGGAAAAGCCTCATCTTTATCTCCTTCATTTAAACACTGCCTTGGAAAAGAGCCTTATTTAAGACAGTAAACATAACTATCGACACATTTCAAAAATTAATACAGTCAATTCTGTGACAAAAACAAAAATAATGAACAGTTCACCAAACAATCAACACTTGTGCAGTTGAACACACTGATAATAAGCACCTCTGGTACAGCCACATCATTCACTTCTACCTCATACGTTTCTAACACTAAATATCTGGATTACACAGGAGTTGGACATTGTTGACCTCTGCAGGTGGGATTACTCTACAAGTTCTTTTAAAAAGCCACTTTCTTCAGCAGATACATTGTTCTGTTTGGCAGTACTGACAGCCTGTCTTACAAATGCACTGGGATTTTCATCAACTGCTATTTGTCTTTGAGCTACAAAAACAATGGTAAAAGAAAGTTATAACAAACCATGGGTTGAAGAACTTAATGAAAACAAAAAGATCAAGAAAAGAAATATAGTTTTTGTCCCAAAATACATGTAGACCTCATACAGCACAGCATGTGCAAAATGTTGTTTTAGCTAAAAGGCAGATGGTGCTGATGGAGCTGTGGCATTGAGCTACTTCCAAAGGGCCTGCTGGTACCAAAGCTTCTTGCATCTTGGCCAGAGCGTAGGAACGAGCCAGTTTTGTCCCAGTCTGCTCAGAACTGTACATCCTGGATGCCCCAATGGGAACACAAGTCCTCGAAATGCCTTGTGTAGTGCAGACAATTTCTCCCTTGAGGCCTTATTTTTAACTGGGAAACCCAGGTGTTTTTGCAGTCTGGATTCAACAGATCTCGCTGTTTTATTATTTTGGTTGGGAAAAGCCTTATAAAATTTTCAAGGGCACCTTGAAACTTTGAGGTAGTGATCTTGAAAGATTAAATCAGGGACCACCATTTTATGTATACATGTCAAATTAAAAGCCTTAATGCACTTACTGAAGACCTCTACTCATGAAACACATTCTAACTAATTAAAGGGCAAGTACTGAAAAAATTATAAATTATCTTTTGCACAGTGATTATAGATTTATTGAAAGTACTTTAAATTACTGTTACAGCTGCTATTGTATCTGTAAGCCTTTTTGATGTATCTCACTTGCTTTACAAAGTTGACCAGCATATGTGACAAATCCTCTCATTAGTCCCTCCAAATGGAAGCTGCTTATGAACAGCATTTTCAAGTCTTTCCTCAGACTCTTTCTAGGAGTCAATTCAGGGCTCATTCCATGCCTCTTAATGACAGTTACTTGTATGTTAAAGCAGATTTGGATCATTGTCCTATTAGAAGGTAACATTTCACCTTTAATCATGAAGTGGAGTTTTAGGCAGGTGAATAATAAATTCTTGGTTTTAAATACATTCTCAGAGCATTTAAATAATTGCCTTTTGTTATGGCAATGTCAGTAAAAACAAAACTTGGCATTATAAACCTTTACATTTAGTAATACAACATTTGGAAATAGAAAAGCTCAAGATATAGTTTGCATTCATGTATAAAAATTAAATTGAACTGAATTTGGATTTATGTCAACAAATGAAATGTTTCTGCTGTGTTTGGCAGCACAAAAGCCCTTTCTTGCCTTATAATGTTGCCATGCTGTCTCACTGCTGTCTTGCAGAGACGTCTCATGAGACATACTGACTCCCATAAAGTTGAAATCCCCCTTGGCCATTTACATGTTTCCTACAGCTCTGCCTGTTGTGACCTGCTGGACCATGGTCTCTGGTTTTAATGTTAACTGATGAGAAACACAATGCTGCCATTTCACCTCTGAGGTCTAGAGCACCTGCCTATAGAACAGTTTATAACCACATTACAGTACAGTGATCATTTTACATCTCATTTTTTAGCTGCTTCTCGACCTGTGTGGGATCGAGGGTGGCCTGGATCCCATCCCAGGCAGCTTAGGACAGGGCACTAGCCCATTATCACTCTAAATATGAACAATTATATTATTCGAATCACTTTACATAAGTCAAACCATTAAAACATTGCTGAGTCAGTTCCTGTCTTCCTCAAATGTTTATCAAGACATAAAAGCTTTAACCAAAGGCATGCATCAAAGGTTAATTAGCAACACTAAAGGGCCTGCAATGTGTGTATTCATGAATTTAGCTACACATTATAATGGTGGGACATCCTGTTCATATTGTACCTGACGTACATAAATGGTTTGGGAACATTAATGAAAATTTGTTACATAGAAAATTAATTTAACGTGTACGGATGCTGCTCTACTTACGATGATTCACTTACTATACGTCAAAGTTATGCAGGTACGAAAGTGACAAGAGGCCAGCAGTCACCAAAGTTTGAAAAGTTTTGAATTTTGATTTGTTCCTGGGTTAGTGACATGCTGTTTCAAATCATGTCATTATTTTATTGTTTTATGTCATTATTAGCCCTAAAATGCTACTTTTTCCCACAATGTGTTGCAGGACTGTCATGAATAGATGTATTTTTACAAATGATTTGAACAAAGTTGACCAGACAAAACAAGAAATATATTCTGTTCATACTGTCTGCAATGTAGTCACAGAGGATTTACAGATCACTATTTTCAGTTTTAATTTAGATTTTGCATACTGTCCAAGTTTTTCTGATTTGGGATTGTATTTTTGTAACTGTCAACGCTGTCAAATGGTAACATTGTTGTATTGCCATATTATATTGTTTAGTGATTCAGTTTAAATGTATGAAGAAAACACACGGTTTGATGTTTCCACAGCGCAGGATTCAACACTGTGGCAGAGTGCACAGTACTTCTTTAAGCACACCTGTCCCAATAATATCAAGCTATCTAACATCCCCCCCAGTATTTTGGTTTTTGCATGATGAGCATTCCTTCCCCTGTATATTCATTCATTTGTATTAATTCTTTGATTTCTGTAATTTTCTGTGTAAAGCGCTTTGAGGCACGCTGTTGCGAAAGGCGCTATATAAAAATAAATTTAATTGAACTGAATATATTCAGTGCTGCTCCATGTGACCCTATTCTTCTCCTGACCTTTCTAACCTTCTCCAGACCTTTCCAACCTACTGTGTTGTCTCCTTTCATGTGTCTATGTCTAGGACTGACCAACCAGTGTTCCTGACACCCTTGCCTGGCTAGTATGACCACAACCTTAGAAAGCGATTTGGATACAGACACTGTTAAAAATGAAACAAAATGTAGTTTTTAGCACTTGGGATCTCTGTGTTCTGTTCTCACACATGGATTCTATTCTTATATTTCAGAGCCTCTTTTCAGGGGTGTAAAACATAATAAGTCTACATATTCAAATTTGACTTACTATGTTTTTTACTTACAATGGGTTCATCAGAATGTAACCCCATCATAAACTGAAGAGCATCTATATATTATAAAATATGTCTACTACTGATGGCAGCAGTAAGGGTTTTGTGGTTTTATAATATCCTGTCAATCAGTATGTTTAAAGGAAGTGCTATTTGTTACTTTCTGGGTTTGAACAGGACATGGCAGACAGTAAAAATGCCCCCACTGAGATTCTCATTGCTTCCTTACCCCACTGCGCAGCTATACACCACCTATGTAGTGCATTAATTTGAAGTTATTCAATGGGTTCAGAAAGTTACAAAATGAACATGTGATAAAACCAAACACCATTCACTAATGCACTCAGCCAGTGAATGTTTGTAAGAAGCTACACTGTATTGCCAAAAGTATTGGGACACACCTTCATGGCCACAGATGTATAAAATCAAGCAGCTAGGCATGCAGACTGCTTCTACAAACATTTGTGAAAGAATGGGTCGCTCTCAGGAGCTCAGTGAATTCAAGTGTGCTACCGTGATAGGTTGCCACCTGTGCAATAAGTCCATCCGTGAAATTTCCTTGCTACTAAGTATTCCATGGTCAATTTTTAGTGGTATTTTAACAAAGTGGAAGCAACTGGGAACAACAACAACTAAGCCACAAAGTGGTAGGCCATGTAAACTGACAGAGCGGGGTCAGTGCATGCTGAAGCACACAGTGCGCAGAAATCACCAACTGTCTGCAGTGACAAAAGCTACAGACCTCCAGACTTCTTTTGGCCTTCAGATTAGCACAACAACAGTATGTAGAGAGCTTCATGGAGTGGTTTTCCATGCTGAGCAGCTGCATCCAAGCCTTACCTCACCAAGTGAATGCAAAGCGTCGGATGCAGTGGTGTAAAGCACGCTGACACTGGACTCTAGAGCAGTGGAGACGTGTTCTCTGGAGTGACGAATCACGCTTCTCTGTCTGGCATTCCGATGGACATGTCTGGGTTTGGTGGTACTTGCCTGACTGCATGTGCCAAGTGTAAAGTTTGGTGGAGGGGGGCTTATGGTGTGGGATTGTTTTTCAGGGGCTGGGCTCGGGCCCTTAGTTCCAGTGAAGGGAACTCTTAAGGCGTCAGCATACCAAGACATTTTGGACAATTTCATGCTACCACCTTTGTGGGAACAGTTTGGGGATGACCCCTTCCTGTTTGAACATGACTGTACACCAGTGCACAAATCAAGGTCCATAAAGACATGGATGAGTGAGTTTGGGCTGGAGGAACATGACTGGCCTGCACCTCAGTCCTGACCTCAACCCGGTAGAACACGTTTGGGATGAATTAGAGCGGAGACTGCGAGCCAGGCCTTCTCGTCCAACATCAGTGTCTGACCTCACAAATGCACTTCTGGAAGAATGGTCAAACATTTACATAGACACACTCCTAAACCTTGTGGACAACCTTCCTAGAAGAGTTGAAGCTGTTATAGCTGCAAAGGGTGGGCCAACTCAATATTGAACCCAGTGGACTAAGACTGGGATGCCACTAAAATTCATGTGCATGTAAAGGCAGGTGTCCCAATACTTTTGGCAATATAGTGTACATTAGCTCAGATGCTTGCTTAAAATATTATTTTTTAAACATTTATCTTTTTCATACAACTTGTATCACAAATGTGTTATAATGCAAACAATGAAAACAAGAAAAGCTCCTTATTGTCAGTACAGTGAGTTGCAGGTCGGTGCCTGTAAGCCCAGGAGCATCCTTCAGCTCCTCTAGACCCCAGTTCTGCTCTTACGGCTCCCTGACATCATGGCGTTAATCACCTCACAGAACAAAGAGCCCATTCCCAGAGAGATGCAGCTAATTAAGGACCTCATCATTAACAGCATTCATCTAATCTGCCACCTACTATGGTCTCATATAGCTAAAAGGATGAAAGTGATGTAAAAGCAATCAAAATAAACATGTTCTTAACAAGATTAAATGGGCACTGAAGTACAACTGAAAGGTACAGTGCATTACCCTTGTAAATGTCAACTCGGCTCTTACTGACATTTGACTTTTCCAATAGCAGAAAAACAGCAGAATCTGATGAAAGCACAAAGTGCCTTTACCTCTTGCAGCCATTGCTTAAAATGAACTCTAATGGACTGGATGTAGAGATCTGGGAGAAGGCCAAAGGAACACCTCTGCTGCTGTGACAATTTTTTGCCTGAGTGATCAATAATGAACACATTTTGTACTTGATGTGAAGTTACCTTGCTGATTTAAAATTACATGCATTTTATTATTAGAAAAATGTTTGATGAGCAAGGAGTTGGACTTGGTTACATTTAATACTGATATATTGAAATAAATGAAAAGGACTTCATTATTAATGCCTTGATGATAATATTATGAACCTGATACATTTGGGTTAGGTGTTAAGAATACCTGGGAACAGAATAGCTAGAGGTACTGCACAGCCTGCTGGGATGCTTCTTAAGCAAAGACACTCTCAACACCGGCACCTGCATTTGACAAAACTCTCATCATTGCTTGTTGGATCTTAAGGATGTTTTCACCACGAGGGTCACAAATATAATTTATCAGAGGTCAAGGTGTCAAATGTGTATATGGTGTGGTCATTCTGTTGTCATCATCCCATATACCTGTCAGGTAAGAGCCCAGGGTCTGTCTGCTAGCTATACAAGGCAAGGTGACCCAACACTGGGAGGTGGGGTGGGTAGGGCACTACTACTGACATCAGCTCTCCTGTGACAATGGGACAGCACTGAAACATCAATCTGACAGAAAGACCAGGAAAATCTTTCACTAATCTGAATATGATATAAACTCCTGCATGATAGCTTTAAGTTTATTTGAGTCCACTGTCTTGTTTGGTTGTCTATTTAAGTCAGGTTTTTTTCACTTGGGGGTTTGGTTGGTAATGTTGAACTTTTTAAAGCATTTTCTTCTATTTAATTTAGTTCCATGTGTTTGTTCTTGGCACTTTTGTTATTGTCAATAAAGTTTCAACAGCAATCTTTGGCTCAGCTTGAAATCCTCTAAAATAGGACATCATAACAGTCAAACAATAACAATGCAATTTCTGCAGTGGAAGAAGATACAAACACAGGGCAGATCAGAGGGAGATAAATGAAAATCAGTGTCCTGCTGACCCTCTGCTGTATAACTGTGCCATCTTCTATAGGATGGGTACCCAGCCTTATTCCTGCTGATCCTCTGCTGTATAACTGTGCCATCTTCTATAGGATGGGTACCCAGCCTTATTCTTGCTGATCCTCTGCTGCATAACAGTGCCATCTTCTATAAGATGGGTACCCAGCCTTATTCCTGCTGATCGTCTGCTGTATAACAGTGCCATATTTTACATTTACATTTACAGCATCAGAAAATCTAAATAACAGTAAGTGCTGTCCTATAGTCAAAGTGCTCATTATTAAGTTAAGCAAATCTCACACAAGCCATACAAGTAAAAGGAAACGTGCAGTCTTAAACAAACAAGAAAAGTATGTACAAACAAAGAAAAATGTAGAAAGCACAGCCAGCCCTATCACTGCTGGCCCATGTGTCTTCATATATTTTCCTGCCTTAATTTCACACCATCAGCTTCATTTTACTGGCCTAATTAATGCTTAATTAATAATCTGCACTATTTTTTATCTGTGCAGTTTCCTAAAAAAGTACCACTGAAATGGACAGCTCTTCAAATACCCTTCAGAAATGAAAATGTAATGTAAAAAATTGCTGTTTTTATCCAAAATAAAAAGTAATATTATTGTACCCATTTGCAGAGTTTGATATTTAACATGAGACACATGGGTAATTGGCTTATATAAAAGCCTCTGCAAGGACTTAGAGGAACAACCATGAGGAGAGGTGCGTGTGTCCTTGACCCATACAGACAAGGCCAGAGGCTCTGACCACGATGTGCTCATACTGAAAGAAGGTGGGAATCACAGTGTGTGCACAGCTCTCAATGTGCATGTCATTAAAAATAAAAGCTTGCAAAGAAAAAAAACACAAGAGAAAACACAGTGTATATAGACAACAAAATGCAAAAATAAAGGAAGGATCACGTACTAAAAACAGAATCATATTAGAATATTTAAGGTAACGTTCCTTCGTGGTTTGTGCGGGTAAACACGCAGCGCTGTGTTTGACAGCACACACTAATGCAGCAAACGTGCAGCCAGGAGCCACATTTACAAGCAGCTTCTTACTGGCTGCTCTCAAGTCACCTTCATTCCTTCATTTCAACAGGTGACTGAACAAAACATGGTTTTGAACAGATGGTGCTTTCAGTCTGAGTCTGTCTGGTAAAAGTTACATCAGAAATAGTAGCTACCTCAGACTAAATATTAATTACCTAAGGAGATACAAGGTAAGATCACAAGGCTACATTTGGTGTCCAAAAACACACAACAAATCTGTGCACTCATGTGAACCTCAAAAAGGTATAGCCAAAATCACCCCAGCCAGACCATGCTTGGAATGGCTACGGCTACAGCTGTATTTCAGCTACACTTCTAACACTGGAGCTCTGATTATTTGAGCTATCAGACCAAGATGGATGCATAGTTATATACTGTGCATCTTTGATTGACAACAGGCAATTAACTTTTCAAGATTCTTTCAAAATAACATATTAAAATCAAAACATATCTCAATTTCGATATGGTAATTTAGTACAGTATGGAGAAGCCTTTTCAAAACATCTATTCAAATCTGATCTGCGTCTTCAGAATCTATTTTTGAAAACGGCTATTTTTAATAGAAATTCAGTTTAACATGCAGCAGTGAGATGTAATTTGCAGGTAACTAGGAAACTGGTGATGAGGCTGAATTCACTCTGCACAAAGCTGAATTTATCTCTGATAAATATCTTTAGGCTGTAACAGGTTGTGCAGCACTGAGCCAGTTCACCGAGCAGCCGCCTCCCTCTAAGCTAGCACATTTTTCTTGTCGTTCCCCCCGCCCATCCCTAGCAGAGGGAGAAGACGAAAGGCTTCTCACCACCCACACTGTCAGAGGGGGTATAGAGAGTGCACCATGTGCTTTATTTGATAACGGACTGTGCTGAGAGTAGTGATGTCTCCTCAGCAGAGTTGCCTGTGAGCTTCATGCAGAACATGGACAGGCAGAGGTGGGCATGGTAGGGGTGGGGGTTACTACTGAAGTTCTGCTGATGTACCAGTGCATGTGCTGCTGTTGAGCTTCTCAGAGCTGAGCTTGTGCTCTTTGCGTATCCGTGCAGCAGTGTCTCCTGCCGGCTGTGTCAGAACAGCTGCACGCCTATCGAAGACATTATAATCCATGTATATTTGCATGTAACAAACCATGCATAAGCTTTAAAATAAGATCCATTGCCCTCCTGCTGTATGCCTGATATTCCTGGGTTCAGCATAAACAATTCACAGCTGGCTGTGTTTCCACAGAGGCAGGGACTTCAGCATTTGTGTGCAGAGCCTTGTCTCAGTATGGTCCATTTCTGCATAGCTGTAGCTAAAAATACTCCAAACACAAGGGGTGTGGGAAGGAGACTGTACAATAGAACTGATGCCATGTTTGTGTTTGTGTGTGTGTGTGTGTGTGTGTGTGTGTGTGTGCATACATGTCTGTGTTTTTTATGTGTGTGTGTGTGTGTGTGTGTGTGTGTGCATACATGTCTGTGTTTGTAGAAGTGCATGTGTGTATATATACGTGTTTTTGTTTGTTTATGGGTGTTTGTGGGTGTGTGTGTGTGTGTGTGTGTGTGTGTGTGTGGGAGGGGGGGTATTAGGGGTTTACAAAGGTAAACAGTCCTAAAGTAGACTAGAGGTTTATTAAAATTCTTCAAATCACAGCCTAGCAAGTATTTACTTATCTAAAATAAAGGAAACTTATCATCTAAGAGAAATTAACTGCCGTAGTCTGTTACAAATATGAAGACATTGCCAAATGTGTCTTGTTTTAACAGGCTGTCACATTTTCTTTTGTGACATACAAGTGTGATGTGCTTATGATAAATTACATGAAGACAAACAAATCTGTCAACAGAACTTAAATGCCAATCACTGGTCTCGCACCTCCTACCACCCTCTGTATATCTCCTCATTCTCAGACCCTGAACCCCTGCTGTGTCCTTTATTTCCTGTATGATTTCTCCCCTCAAAAGCCAAACTAGAACCAGACATGATTACTAAATTCTATCCAAAAATTAACTATATAAATATATAAAAGGTTAGGATGAACATATGTAAAATTGTGTGCTTTGAAGCCTGGTGAAAATGTTTTTTTCATGTCTTACTCTGTAAATGTAAAATCTTAGTGTGATCACACAGTTAGAGAATACAGTTATTTTTAAAGAAAATGTTCCTGTGCTGTGTCAACAATAATTTTTTAAACAATAAGGTAAAACTTCGCCTTGGGTCTGTGTGCGTGGAGTTTGCATGTTCTCCCTGTGCTTGGTGGGTTTTCTCCGGGTGCTCCAGTTTC